>CM040238.1:145324604-145487104 GCA_022545495.1 Chrysanthemum lavandulifolium
TAGGAACATGGACCTATGAGGGTTTAACCAAGTAATTTTGAGTCTTGTAGAAATTTGGTTTATGGTCGTGGGTTAGTATAATTGGTTCATTAGCTACTCTTCATCTACAATCACATAAGTCGCTAGACTCAATAGTCATAGGATTAGACAAGTCGCTAAACATAATCAACTCGCTACAATCTTCTTCATCCTTTCGCTTAACTAAGTCACAGCATATAACAAGTCGCTAAATTTCCGCTTTGACTCAAAAGTCAAACCGTCACCAAGTCGCTACTTTTTATCTCTATTCGCTATTGACTTTCAAAAAGTCAACGAACATCCAAGTTGCTACCAAATAGCTAGACAAGTCGCCATTGACTTTTGACCATACAATTAACTGACAAAAATGAGGACAAGTCTCTAGGAAGAACATTTTAACACCAAAGAACAAACAAATCCCAAAGAAAAAAAAGAAGGACCCGATTCACGACCATCAAAACGTTAATAAAAAACCGAAAAACCCCATCAAAACCATGTTAAAAAAAAAGAAGGATAGTTTCAAAACCAAACATCAAAATCAAGACCACAAGAGTGTACATAAAACACTTTGGACCATAAAGCTTGACAAACAACAAATATGTATTCATGAAAGCAAGATACTTTATTTTGGACCAAAAGATATGCAAACATCAAAGACAATACCAAAAATAGTTATTAATGATTCAAGATCACACAAAATCATCAAAACACAAAAAACCTTGGCTCGTACCAATTGTAGGATCGTAATATTTATTGTGTTGATGATTCGGTGGTCTTGGATGATCAAAATACATGTTTGGCAAGTTAGAGAGTTAGAGAGGGTTCTTGCTAGAGGTTTTAAAAAAGTATGGAATATTAGATTTAACCCACCCTTCCCATGGATGGAAGGGGTATTTATACTTAATACACACCTCCTATTGGCCTCGTGGATCGTGCATACAAAGGGGTAAAGACCCGCCCTTCCTCCACTTGTTACACTAAACTATTCTAAGCTACTAATTAACTAATTAACTACAAAACAACGTAAATAACTACAAGTCTACGAGCTAACTTATGCTAGATAATATTTGAGGTGACCGACTCTTCACTATGGAATTTTCTAATTCCTAACACTCGTTGATCAACAAATAAGATTATCGATGGTTCATATCGAGTCCTTCAGATCTTAGCAATGTCGAGAACATTTATGAGAGGTTCACAACATGATCTCGGTGATTGAATGGAAACTCTGCCGGTCAACATCAAAGCACCACGACGGTCACTGGTAACTCCCGTGGATTACGCTTAGTGTGTCTCAAGCGGTCTGGTCGTGAGGTGATGCTTGATGCACCTCAGTGACTCATCTGAATCGTAGATGTACTAGCATCGCGTTATCTCACTTGTGGGACTCGGTTGAGGAACGGCCTTTGTAAGAATTATAGAGTTGTGTTTTCACACTATGATGTTAACACTCTCAAGTTCAAACTTGTAAGTGCTTGGAATCCGCTTATTACTAACCGTTTGAAATGTTTTCTTCTTATGGAAGCTCCGGAAGGGATGATCGTCTTGATTCTTCCTCATGCTCACGCCAACATCATCACTAATGGAATTCTATCCAAAAGCAACACGAAATTGTAATGATTCTTCGTCAAACCAAAGAATCTACAAAGTTAAAAGACTTAAAGAACTTCATAAGTACTGAATTCTAACGTCAAAAGCGTGTGAGCATGTTCAAGAATGACGGAGACACCAGAGTAATGGAAGGCGGACACGAAGCGCACTTGACATACGAGACACAACATACTATCACTTTCATCACAAAGAACAATGATCAAAGAACAAAGTTAAAGATGACATCAAATCATAACCTGTTCAAAGAAGACAATTTCTCTACTTTGAGATTGTTCAAATCAAGGCAATTCTTTCACAAGAAGAAGAATGTCGAAAGTCGTCGCGAGCTACTATTACATCAGCGCTTCACTGTTCATCACCAACACTTGGGGGAGATTGTTGGAATCACTCTAAACTATAATTCAAGTGTTAGTTATTCTTATGTAATAGGTAGCTTATTATGGCCTTTATATTTGTTATTAGCCTTAAGCTTATGTAGTAGGCCCATGAGCTTAGCCTGCCAAGTTCCATAGGAGAAAGGATGGAAACTAGGAGTGTTGCCCTAGCTTTCCTCCTATAAATATATAATGTAAACCCTCACCGAGGGTTGGTTGTTCAAGTTATTCTCTTCACACACATCTACGCACAACCGTGCCTTATTATCGTGTGTGTGTGTTTCGATCTTGTTCTAACGCCTCTATCTCTTTCTATATTACTTGTGTTTGTAAATCTAGTGACCTAACAACTCTATTCAAACAATAGAAGTCTTGCAAGACCTGAGTATATGAACACTACTCCCGAGCAAAGAATCCTATGTGTGGGGTGAAAACTGTGTAAACCTTGACACGTAACCAAGAGAGTTACGTGAGCTTGAGAGCTTGAGGGCTCAAGATATTCACCTAGGGATATTCATGATCGAGTTACATGCACTCCAGGAAGATGCGCAGAACAAATGCTCTAATTGTTCTTCGTGACACTAGATGGGAAGATAGTCCAAAAATTATTGGAACCATGGAAGTAGATCTCTCTGTAGAAGCGCAACTAGTCTATATGTTCCACGAGTATGGTTCTAAGTATTGACGATTTCCATAACCATGTGGAAGTTGTTATACAAACTCATGGATATGAAGCTTGGCAAGGAGGTGAAAGTAACATTTTAATCACAATGGCCATGACGGGTGGGCTATCAAACACCGTACTATATGGGATTCCAATACAGTGTAGAAAATGTTGTGGACCACCTCACAATGAACCAGCATCACAACAATTCTGGTGAAAGAAGAAGTGTAGAAGAGCTTGAAGGAATGAGTCGGAATTTAAATCCATATCGAGCAAACCATAGATGCGATACCATCAAGGGTAGCAAGACAAGAAAGACTTAACAGAGATCATTAAGTATCCAATTTGAAAGGTATCGTCAAGCACCCCAACCACCAAGATACTCATTGACCCGGCATGATCGAGAAGCACTGGGTAATGATCATCGGATGAAGATGAAGAACATTTCATTGGTTTGCTTGCAAGAACAACAAACAAAACATATCTTATATGATGTATGTTTTCGTGAGAATGCCTAAATGAAGCAAAGAGTTTCCGGAAGATGAACCATTGAACCAAACCGGGGCTCAAATAAGCCTAAACGATCAAAACATAGGTGGTCGACTCTTGGTGAGCCATCGGAAAATGGGGTTACTATGTCAAATATGATGCTCCAGCACCAACAACCCCAATTGAAGAAATTGCAGCAACGGGCTTGGGAGATGAATTCTCAGAGGATGAAATTACCCCAGGAAGAGTGGCAATTATGGACGAATCAGATGATTGGGATGACGATGAAAGAAGTGGCGGAAAGATCCTTGTCCTACGAGAAGAATTTTCAAAAAATCAGCAAGACTTTCTTGATGAATATTTGCCATGATGGGATGACAAACTACGCCACACAAAAATCAGAGTTTGAATGGGAAAACCCATTCCATGATGAGCATGGTGAGGACCATACAATTCTTCATCTTTCCAAAGAAGATGACGATCTGCCATACCCAAAGTTAGAAACTTTAAACAAATGGCAGCAACAATTACCAACAAACATGAGGAACATGCTTTTCCAATGACAAATGATGCGAGAACTGGTGCAAGCTATCAACCACCGAATGATGCAATATTAAGACCACTGTCTACCCTCCGGCCACGGCAAAATCCACAACCAACTTATAGACCGGACTACGGTTTGGTTATCCTCAAGAAGAAACAATGTTTTTAATGGAGGATATAGTGAATATCAGCTCAAATGGACTCGCCACCAACATGGACGAGAATCGGGGTGATGCTTGTCCTACCGGAGATCCGGGCTTATGATCGGATGTAATAGCAAGATGGGGTCTATTACAATCAACGAGCTCAATAGTCAAACATGGATGACAACAAAGCAAAGTTAGCCTTTGTGGAGAATCTTCTTGGAAAGCGAAAAATTAATGTGGCAACAATGGCGAGCGCATATCACGATGTGTATGCCGCCCTTGAAGCAATTCTTGATGAACCACAAAATATAACATCACAATTAAGGCAGCTAATATTCTTTGGAAGATCCGTATCGAGGCTCAATGATGAACAAGGCGAGCTTACGAGACTTGGACAGATAACTTGTGAAGAAACCAAGAACTTGTGGTCATTCTTGGAAGATTTCAGACAGTTAGCAATAAAGTCAGGAAGATTGTACTTCCCCTCAACAACAGAAAAGCTTTTTGCTAAACTCCCACCTTCTTTATCCAAGAAAGTAGAGGAATCATTTAAAGCCAGACACCCTGGTCTTAGTGCAGGAGTCCTGCCTGCAATCAAGTTCAATCATACTTTTATCTCAGAAATGTGCAAAGATGCGGCGCTTGCTAAAGAACTTAGAGACTTATCTCTTTGTTCGCTATACCAATTCTGGTTATTACAAAAATAACAGGAAGAAGTATGGAATGAGGAAATCAAGAACATACAAAGGAAAGCCACATGGTTCTCATGTAAAGCCATTCAAAAGAAAGTATAAAGATGACAGAGGACGAGTCAAGAAGTGCAAATGCTTTATTTGTGGAAAGGAAGGGCATTTTGCAAAAGATTGCAAAAGCAAGCAAGGAAACATTGCGAGATCAGCCGTCTATCAAGAACTGGATCTTGATGACAACTGGGATATTGTCTCAGCAGACTTTGACGACACCAGTGTCTATAGCATATCAGAAGGAGAAGGTGATACTCATAAAAGTATCAGTATTATGGTCCAAGATACCCCATTTGAAGAAGCAGCTTTCACAATAACACATGAAGATAATGAAAGCAACGGCGAAGATGACAAACATAGTCATTTTGCTTTCATGTTCCATCCAGGACCACCAACAAAAATAGCAGACATGGTTCAATCCGTAGGATCGTGGAAACCAAGCAAAGAATTGCCAGCTCAAAGTAAAAGTTGTGAGCATGATTGGAAAGAAAACACGGTCACAAATTACACAATCGCTATTTCTGTGGTATACTAACCCAGATGTATCAAGACTTAAGCATCCCAAGTGCCAACTTACAACATGTGCTCTTTGTGCAAAAAGTTATCTTGGCAAAGCGGTTAATGTCAAAAAGCGACAATGCAAGCGGGGAAGAAGAAAATGACTTGACGGTAGAGAGGTAAAACTTCTCAAAGAGCTTTTGAAAGAAAAGAGAACAAGTTCATCTAGATGATAAGAGATCAAGCAAAGAGTATTATGAAACAAAGGTAGAGATTCAAAATAAGGAAGAAGCATGGCGACTTGAAAAGAGCTTGCTAGTAAAGACCTTACAAATACTCTTAAGATAATTGATCAACATAAAAATTTGAACAAGTAAAGCTTGAAGAGCAAAAAATGAAGAAATAAGAAAGCTTAAAGCACAAGCGCAGGAGAAGAAAGAAGGAGGAGTAGAGTTTCAATACTCTAATGAAGAGTTTCCACCATTAAATGATTCTCATGAGGCAAGACCCTTCATGGAAACATAAATTCATTACTCGGGAGTCTGCGTCGGTTCCAAAAGTTAGAAAGATAACTAACTCACTTTACAATGTAAAGTTGAGTTTGATATCCCTAATTGTTCCGCATTTGGAATCGGTGCAATAATAGACAGGGAGCATCGACATCTTTGTATAAACAAGAGGGTTATCCCAGAAGAAGCACTTGAGCCTTTAACTCACAATGTCTTCTTTAATGGCTTAAATTCAAGACAACAAGCAACTCACTGAATAAAACAAGGCCCTTTTCTGATAGAAGGAAACAAATTCAAGATTCCCCTCATATATGCATTTGATATGCATGACAGAATGGTATTGAAATGCTGATAGGAGCCAATTTCCTAAGATCAATGAAAGGAGGAATTCATATAGAAGGAGATGAGATAACCATCTATAAGAAGGTTACCAAAATAAAAACTTCAGAACAATCTGAGGTTGCTGAAGTTGCCATCACCGAGCTTGAAATTAGTGAAGAAGATTTCTTTGAAATAAATGAATCTATTTATTTCAACCAAGAAAGCAACAACGCATTCCTGAAGCAGTTTAAGCCTGTCATTGATAGGTTGAAACTTCAAGGATACATTGGAGAAGAACCTTTAAAGCATTGGAAGAAAAATGGTGAACTTTGTAAGCTGGATATAATCAATCCAGACATTACAATTGAAGACCGACCATTAAAACATGTGACACCAGCA
Organism: Chrysanthemum lavandulifolium; assembly: GCA_022545495.1. Taxonomy (NCBI): domain Eukaryota; kingdom Viridiplantae; phylum Streptophyta; class Magnoliopsida; order Asterales; family Asteraceae; genus Chrysanthemum; species Chrysanthemum lavandulifolium. Next base: position 145,330,920 of record CM040238.1, read on the forward strand.
ATGGAAGATTCATTCAGAAAAATGTTGAATAGTCTTCTCAAATTGGTGCTATTCGTCCAAGCACGGTAGACACCTGAGCGATGGCAATGATCGTAAATTCGGGAACAACAATTGATCCATGGCGGAAAAGAAATCAAAGGGAAGGAAAGAATGGTGTTCAATTATAAATCCTTGAATGATAACACATACAAGGACCAATACTCCCTACCAGGAATAAATACGATCATCAAGAGGAAAGGAAGCGCGAAGATATTCTCAAAGTTTGATCTCAAATCGAGGTTCCATCAAGTCGCCATGGATGAAGAATCAATCCATGGACCGCATTCTTAGTACACGGAGGACTTTATGAATGGTCGGTTATGCCATTTGGTTTAAAGAATGCCCAGCAATGTTCCAAAGAAAGATGGATAAATGCTTCAAAGGAGCAGAGACATTCATCGCAATATATATTGATGATATCTTGGTTTTCTCAAACAACGAAAAGAGCATGCAAAGCACTTGGAAAAGATCTCGAAGATCCGCGAAGATAATGGCCTAGTCTTATCTCCAACAAAGATGAAGATAGCAGTTCCAACAATAGACTTTCTGGGAGCAATCATAGGAGAAGGAACCACAAGGTTACAACCGCACATCATAAAGAAGATTATTAACTTCAATGAAGAAGAGTTAAAGACAAAGAAAGGATTGAGGTCATTCCTAGGAATCCTCAATTATGCTCGCAGTCATATCCCAAAACTCGGGATACTCCTAAGGCCACTGTACGAAAAGACGAATGCTCATGGAGACAAAAGATTAAAGCCTTTTGATTATGAACTAATCAGAAAAATCAAAATGCAAGTTCAAAATCTCCCAAACCTGGAGATACCACCTGAGAATGCTTACATCATCCTAGAAACAGATGGGTGTATGGAAGGATGGGGAGGAATTGTCAAATGGAAAAACAACTAGGAAGGTCCAAGGAATTCAGAAAGAATCTGTGCATATGCAAGTGGCAAGTTCTCAACAACCCAATCTACAATCGATGCTGAAATCAATGCCTGTATCAACACTCTGGAAAAGTTAAAAATCTACTACCTTGATAAACAAGAAATAACTACGAGACTGATTGTCAAGCCATTATTAGCTTTACAATAGAGCTATGACAACAAATCCTCAAGGGTTAGATGGATCAAGTTTGCGAGATGCGATCCGCGAGCAGTCAAGATCAACATAGAACATATAGAGGAAAACATAATATGCTAGATGATTCTCTCTCAAGACTTGTTAACCTTTGTTTTGCGAAGTGCGGGAGAAATGAAGCAATTAGCGCAATGACTCTTTACTCGATGGAGGAAGTTCTACAGTCCCCATGCCTCTCGAGAAGAATATGAAGATCACTTGCAAAGAAATCATGAAGGTTTTCAACCACTCCCAAGAATCTTTACTAAAACAATCTTCATGCATGAAGAACCGGGAGCAATGTACAAACACTACCGGTTCAAAGCCAGCACACCCCAATCGAATGGATAAATCGATGCATGGAGGTCAATCGCTCAAGATATCGAATTATCGACGAAGAAGCGGTCAAAGCAATGCGAAACTTACAAGCAATCATACAATGCAAAGCCCAAGTGCCGCTTTGGATTATCAACAAGAGACAACCATTGGTGCGACCGGAAAGAAGATGTACAAATCCAAAACAAAGAAGCCGAAGAATCCTCATCGAATGGAAGCCCTCGCGCAGCGATTGGGTTGCAACAATATCTAAAACTATAGAAGTCCAAGACAATAACTCGGAAGAAGACAGCTACTAACAACGGAAAGGATTTCTAGAAGATAGTGACGATAGTGATGGCGATTCAATTTTCAATGTGGACCGGTGGGATGATTATTGTTTGAATAAGTTAAAATTGAATTGTCCATGGATAAGCATCTCTACCCAAAGCTTGAAGGGCCGCGTGTGAATTATTTCACATATCACGGGTTTCAAAAGATCAACAGTTGTATAATTATTAAAGTAAAAGTCATCAAAGGTGTCGGCCAATTGTATTAAAATTAATAATGGCCCGGAATATTCCTTGGCATATGCCATGGTTTATTCTACGGTATATGCTAGATGCCAAAGCATATTCTTAGTTTATTCTCTTCGTTTAGCCTATAAAAGGCCTTGTAATTGATGTATTGAATCATCCATCCACCTACAATCACCACCACCACCACCATTGTAATAAAGCTTCGTAGATATTTTAATAAAAGGTGTGTTAAGTAATACTTGTACTTTAAAGTTTTAGTTTTTGAGCTTTAGTACAAGATAAAAATTCACAACAGCGTAATTTTATCTATCCTAGATAAGCCATGGATGAGGGTGAGGTTTCAATTGTTTGAGGAAGACTTAGTTGGCTCTAGTATCTTATGTTTGACTTGTTTGAGGTGATCTAGTAGACTATTTTGATGTATCCAAATCTGTATTGCATATCGGATGCCACGAATCCTCGGGTTCCGCATGGGAGGGATCCCGCTAGTTCAAAGCTGGGATCATAGCTGCGGATCGAGAGCCTAGTGAAATGTGCAACTTTGCACTTTATAGTAAATGCTTTTCCTAGTTGTTTCTATGGGGACTAAATGTAAGTTCACAACTAATATAATGTACATCAAAGTAGGAAGAGCCAAAATTCCTAGAATGAGTGGCACGACCACTAAAGGAGTCGTAAATCTCATTTTCCAAATACCTAAGTTAGGATTGTTTAGTGCCAAGATATGGCAATACCTACATACTACGAGCATAGTTTAAAGTGTTTACAAACCTTTGTTTGAAATTGTTCATCATACATTTGAGTTCTAAGACCTTACCTTTCTTCTCCTTCTTTACTTCTTCACCCGTCCTCCACTCTTTATCAAACCATCTTCACTTCTTCTTCCTCAAGAAATTGGCGAAGCATTTGAAGATTCCCTTGGTTTGTTGCCATTCGGGTGATTCATTAGGGATGTTTGGCAATTGGTTAATGTAGTCCAAGGGGTCAAGATCCATATTTTCAAGTGGGTTGCTACTACTCCCTTCACCTTCTCCTTGCCTCTCCCTTTCGTCTGAGGAATCCGTGGGTGGGTGTGGCCTCTTGCCTTCCACCATAAACCTTCTTGTTCTACCTCGATTAATGTACCATAACCTTAATGCAAAGCTATGATCCAAGGATTGTGGGAAGGGTCTAATGCAAGAATGAATTTGGCAAGACGGGTTAGAAGCATTGCATGGAAGCACCATCTTGTCCATGCTTTTACACTTGCCATTCTCTTGACCATGTAGTAGGCAATGTTGAAGTGAGTCTCGATCACAAGACAATAGATCATGAAGCTTAGACATGCGTTGGGGTGATCCTTGTTTCTACTAGACACACCACATTCTCCTTATCACATCTTCCCATTTTCTATACAAAGCATACATCTCGAGAGCTCCATTTGGAAAGGATCCCTATAGATCACTTTCGACTTCCTAGTAACCCTTGATGGGGATGCTCTGGCATAAACACGGTGTCCTACTACCGTGGTTGCTTCCGGAATTGTTGCGTGATAAATGTCGTGATGATCACCCATAGATTGTATCTCCTTCAACGACTACTCATTAGAATACATGCAAACACCATCATATGTAACCCTAGAATTCTTTCAAACTCATCAAGTGAAAGAGTGTACTCATGTCCATTTATGGTGAATTCAATTGAGATGGACCCATCATCATTTCTAATTATACCCATAGTCTTGTAGAACTCAAGTACAAAGACCGTAAATTTGCTCGTTTATATCCAATAAACAATCGAACCCAATATTTCCAAATACTTCCTCATGTCGGTATTTGCAAGAAATGATGGATCAACGACTCTACCTTCATGAAAGAGTCACCTTTCAAGCAACTTAAAGGCTTTCCTATCGTCCAGGACTTAATCCATTTTCCTATGGTACATGGGTATGTAGTGGGCGGTGTCTTGGTAATCTTGTTGCTTGTTGCTTGGCATGATGTTCCTAAATAATACAACCACAATGTGGTGTTAATGGTGAATAGTAACCTGGGGTTTGATCACAATTTTGCTCTCATCATCTTTGTTGAGTTCAAGAAATGTGTTTAATTTGTATTAACAATGTTAATTCTTTGATTTAGATTATCTTAGAAAACAATGTGGTGACAAATTATGATAAACCCATTTGAACCCAACTCTTAAAGATGAAGAAATTGTAATCTTAGAAATCAAGGAATTAACTTAACAATGTAGTGAAGATTGTACTTACACAAGTGATTGTTAAACTTGAGAGGAATGATCAAATTGCTCCTATGAGCAATTACTGGTTTTTGTTCGTGAGTCTTTGAGGTAGTATTATTGTGGAACATCCACGGTGATCATTTTGAGCATATCTTTGTCTTACATTGCACGGATCTCGCGGATCCCTCTCATATGGGATCCGCTAGTATAAACTTAGGGATCCGGCATGGCAGTAAAAGTCACCAAACATTCCTTGATAACTTTGGTTTGGGAGTTCTCAAACGCCTGTGTTTTGATGTTAAGGTTCTAAAACTTGTGGTTTGAGGTTTTGACGATTTAATACTATTCTATTGGATGAGGTTCCCTTTAAGAATTAGTTTTAATTCTTGAGAGAAGCTTTTCAAACATTATAATAAAATCCAATTTTATCATAATATAAGAAGTTTCACATGGATATTTATTGACATAGATGAAGTGTCAATAAATCCTTTGTGATGAATAATGATTGAGGTTATCGAATAACCAAGATATTATTATTACGAGTTGGTAATGTAGTCTATACAAATAAGTCGAAGAATACTATTTAGGTGATGACTATAATATGAATAACTACTAGAATGATTACTAATAAATTATGCAACTAAGATTTTGATAATAACAATAAAGGTAAGTAATTAAAGATCATACCTTTGCTAAATATTCTTTAAGAAAAGTATTTAGATGTTTTGTGATCTTCTTGGAATCTCCAATCCAAGTATGGATAATGCTTAAGAAAAAAAATGTTAGAGCATTCTATCATTGTCCAACAATAAACAATATAACGATTTTTAAAATATGACAAAAATAATCCTTCTTTGTAGTTTTCAAACATACATGGATCGTGTCGAGGTTTTTAAAGTACAACATACTAAGAAACTTGTATCGAATCTACATACCAATTGTGAAAAACTAGAATGGGGGTTGAATAGTTTTACCAATTTAAAACTTCCTTTTAAATATTTAGATCGACTTATGTCAATCTATTTAGTTGTTTATGTTGGACGTTGATAGATAGATATATAAACGCGTAATGAAAGATAAAGAGTAAGAGCATCACCACGACACAAGTTATTTATAGTGGTTCGGCTACAAGGACACCTTCTTGCCCTACTCCACTCCGAGTAACCTACTCTAGAATTTGTAAACACTACACCAACTCCTTATGGCGGAGAAGCCTTCACAACGTCGCTTAACCTTTTTCCGGTACAAAGCTAAATACCGAGTTCCTTCACACCAAGATGAACCACACCTAACACAACATCGCCTACCTTTATACGGTGCTAGGCTAACCACCGAGTTCTTTCACACCAAGGAGAACTAATCCTATCACAACGTCGCCTACCCTTTATTAGGTACTAGGCTAAGCACCTAGTTCCATTTATGGAGGAACTACTACCCTTCACTACACAACACCTAATATCAAGGAGATCCACTCCTTGTTACAATACTATCAACGATATCACCATCCTTGGAAATAAACAATATGTATAATGATGAACCTCATCGATTATACGACCTAGGCATTCTTCCCAAATGCGAATCGATTTGATTCTTCGGCATCCTTCACTAATGCCTTAGACACAACGCTTGGCACCCTTCACTAATGCCTTCGTCTTGACACCTTTAGCATTCTTCACTAATGCTTTGACAAGGATGATTAGCATCTTTCACTAATGCTTTCATTTTGACACTTTCGGCATTCTTCACTAATGCCTTCAACCCAACATCTATGGAGAAAGTAAGAACTATCAACAAGAGAACCTTAGTTGTCTTGATGATGATGAAGCATAGCAACTCATGGACTTGAGCTTGCCGTCTTCAAGTGGTGATCTTGCCTTTAAGAGGAACCTAGAAGATCACACAAAAACAAAAGATAAACTACATAGATCACTTGGATCCGAGGTTAGAGGGTTATAATACTTGGGGAAGTATGTATGTGAAGTGATGAGTAGAAAGGAAGAAATGGCTCTCTATTTATAAAGAAAATTCTCTCGTTCCCGGATCCCATATCCTTCCACTTGGGATCGGCTAGCACTAAAGCTGAGGATCCATGGAACGCTCCTCTTTGCCCATGGGTATTTATGGTTATGGGTCATGGGTCATGGGTTATGGGTTGATCCATGGTTTTCTTTCTAGATACAATGTATCTTAAGTATACAATGAACTTGGTTAAGTGGTATATATAAAACCATGGGTTATGGGTCAATACCATTTGCTAGTTTTTACCCATTTTAGTATATACATGTTTTTACCCATTTTAGTATACTTAGTTTAAGTATATGCTAACCCAATATGTAAACACTAGTTGTTGTACATATGTATTTAAATCATAAAATCACTTATACTTGTTTTAGTGTTTTATGTGAAAACGTAAGTGTGTTAGGAAACTATTAACTCAAAATATTTACGTATTCTATTTGTTTCGTTAAAATGATTTTACGTTTGTTATCGACAAAACATTAGAAGATCGTAAAATATAAATAAACGTTTTTACGGCTTATTTGTATTAACAGTTCCTATATGCCTCCACCTTTAGATTCTTATAATTTCCAACTTCAAAACATTATTGATAACTTGCAAAAGGAAAATGATTGTTTTAAAGTCGAAATTTCAAAGGTTAATGATCAAAACAAAGAGTTATGTGGTTCATTTAAAGTTAATCATGATAAACAAATTGAAAAGATAACCTCTTTACTTAACGATATTGAGAATCGAGCGTGAGGTGAAAGGAAAGTTTCAATCCCCAATTGCAAATATTACATTCCTAAAGTTTTGCTTGTAATAAGTATGTTATCGATATGTTATCTATTCCCTCCCATTAGGAATAATGAACTTGCACATAAAGCATATCTCTCATACCTTAAGGAAAGTTTCAAGGGTCTCCGTGAGATAGTTGAAGATGAAAGATTAGAAAAACCGTTTGATAGTACCATAGCCTATGCCTGCATGGATGCCAAAAGATCTCAGGAACTCTTAGAGTATGTAATTGTCACAAGTCCGAAATCTAGCAATAGGCAAGATAGAATAGTTGCACCCAGTTCTATGCCTAAGGATAAGAATGTGACTTTTAATGTGCCTCACAAAACTTTAGATCGCAACACTTCTAGACCACCAATGCAAAGTGTAGTATCACCAACTAATATCTCCTTGTTCCTTCTACAGAGTAATCAAACAACACTAAGGTTAGCGGGTCAAAGCCTTGAGCAATACAATGCGAAATAGGATCTTGCCACAAAAAGTGTTGAAGAGAAAGAAAGTGAAGAACATCCTAGGAAGAATAAGTTTGAATTGAATAAGCGAATCGTGTTGATTCTAGTATTAGCTATAAGCGTACTGTAATTCATTTGAATTCTGCTGCCTTTTGCAAAACATGTAAGGAATGTTTGATTTCTGGTCTTAATCATGAATGTGTTGTGAATGAGGTGATAAATGTTGTTATTGTTGGAATCACTCCTAAACCTTAATTCAAGTGTTTGTTACTCATATGTAATAGGTAGCTTATTATGGCCTTTATGTTTGTTTAAGGTCTAGCTTATGTAGAAGGCCCATAAGCTTAGGCCCATGTCCAATAAGGAAAGGGGAAGGAGTAGGAGTGTTGCCCTAGCTCCTTGCCTATGAATACTATGTAATAACCCTCACTGAGGGTTGGTTGTTCAAGTTATTTTCTTTCACTACACACCACGCATAACCGTGTCTTTATATCGTGTGTTTGTGTTTGATTTCTTGTTCAATCGCCTTAATCTCTTTCTAGTAAGCTTGTGTTGTAAAACTAGTGACCTAACAAATGGTATCAATCGCCTAACTAGTTGGGTGAATCGTTATTTCTTGAAGTAGGTTTTTGGTCCCACGCCAGAATAACGTATGCTACTGGTTAAGCTTAAAACTTGTTTTTACACTTTTAATCCAAGATTCTTGTACTTTCAACGCTTTAAGGTGTTAAAATACTTGTTTTGGCAAAAGTTTCAACCTTTACGCATGGATCTAAGTTTTAAGCTTGTTTTTAACGAGGTGTAAACCTACAGAATCGCTTTTTTAGGAGCTTTGGATCATCAAATTTCACACTTTTGTGTCATTTTGGTGTTATTGAAGCTATTTCATCATACAAAAACTGGTTTAGAAACATCATTGGGCAAAATCATTTTACGAGTAATCTTACGGCGTATCAAAACCCTAATATTACGCGTAAGTTATTCCTTGGCTTGATCTTCGTTCTCGTGGTTTACTCCGTGTTTTCTTGCTTGGATAAGCTCGAATACGTCGACTTTGGATATCTTTTGCCTTTGTGATAGTGTAAAAGATCATTTGGCAAAACCCTAATTTACGCATAAGCATAAAGCTTACGCAGTGAAATCCCACGCATAAGATTAATCTTACGCCTAAGCCTAGTCTTACACATAAGGTAATCCTACGCCTAACTTTCACGCCTAACTTTGTGTCACGCCTAACTTTAGAGTCTTTTTCATACTTACGCCAGTAGCTAAAACTACGTAACTCTATTTGTTCTGCGTAACTTTGGTGTTTTTACGCATAAGTTCTACTTGGTTTCTCGTGATTTCTACGCCTAAGGACACTTCATCAACAAAGGTTCATTCGACTACAAATATCCATTTTACCAACACAAGTTTTCAACATGTCACAACCACCATACTCTAACTATTTCCTTACACTTATTCTCAACGACAACAACAACTAAGTCCACAACATCAACAATGGAATCAACAACAAGCAATTTATCAACAACAATTTAATCAACAACATACTCCACAACTTGGAGCAATTCCTCCACCACAAATGGTTCAAACACCGCCAAGTCTTCAAGTTCAACCCTACACTAATGACTTCAATCAACATCCATCAAGGAACACTATGAAGGAACCCACTTGGTTTGCAAAGATGTGTGAAGCTTTAGCGACCAACAATCAATTCATGAGGTGGATCACTTGATAGACCTCCAATGCTCACTCCGAAACTACGATCAATGGGTGATAAGGTTCTTTAGGTTTTGTGATCCGAAGAAGCCACATGGAAAGTTCTTAAATAAGTTTATCTTGAAGGTCCATTTGAGATGCCTCATCATTGTGCCGGAGATCCTAATGCTAATCCACCAAGAGATGAACAAACGAACATTGCTAACATTGCTGATTTAAATCAGCAGAACTTCTACACTATGAAGGCGATGAGCTTGCAATGAAATATATCCTTTAGGATTACCTAACCTAATTCTTCAAGTGTTGATGCTCAAAGACCAAAGGAAATGGGAACATATTCATCTTCTTATGGAAGGATCATACTCAATCGGGAGGATTTGGAATCCAAAATTTACTTGGCTTATGAACACTTCATGATTGAACCGGAGACACTAGAGTCTTATCATCATCGATTTTGAGACATCATCAATGATTTGGATAAACAACATCATCATGCCAAGAATTGCGGTGAATACTAAGTTCTGAGTAGTCTTGGTCTGAATGGGAGAAGTATGTCATTTTCTCCGTCTGCGAAGAATATGCATCATTCTACATATGGATTGGTGTACGATTACTTGAAGCCTCATGAAAAGGAAGTTGATCGGAAAGGATTCTCCGTGCTCAAATTGCTCCACCCACACATCCGAAAATCAACAACTTGCCTTATATGCTCAACAAAGTTATCCTCCTCAACAAGCAACTCAACCAATCGCATCGTCACACAAAACGATCATTCACAAGAACAATCTCAACAAAATCAATTGGTTCCATACAACAACAACAATGCTCAACCAATTGTCGCGAAGCTAATGAGGACATCGATCCGTTCAAGCATTGCAACAAGGATTTGTTATGATTGCTAATGCTTTTACCGCTATACCAACAAATCCAACAATCGTATTCGTTCCTCATCTAACACACGAAATCGGGCTATTGTAAACAATGGACGAGTTGAAGTTCGTAATCGTGGCTATGGTCGTCGAGATGGGCGGTGGTCAAGGGTTTAATGTTGTGGTCGGAATAACAAGAGCTCCAATAGTGGAACAGGAAATGCTCGAGAATGGGTTGAATGGTCTTCGATGCTACAAGCGCAATGAGAAGGGACACTGGCTAATGCATGCCCAAAGCCGAGGACAAGGCGGTGCTTATTTCAAAGAGGCTCTTCTTTTGGCTCTTAAGGATGAAGGTGGTGGATCTCTCACGGACAAAAACGAGTTTTATGGCAAATGCGACTTTCGAGATGATGATATGGAGGACTTGCAGGCCAATGCGGCAGATTATGTTGATGGCTATATGCATGAGTTACATATGAGTGACACAGCCCAGTATGACAACGATGGCTTGTCTCGGTACCAGAACAAACCATATTTATCTACGATCTAATATCTCCGCCAACATCCGAATCCAAGTGATGCTCGAATGTTCAAAATGAGTCATTTACATCTCATTCCGACAATTTTCAAATAGACCACGTAGTTACATTTGACGATCAAGATGACCTTATGGTTTCCTTTGATAATCAAATTGACTCCATGGTTATACTTGAGGATTTAAATAATGATCATGTTGTGACAACTGTTGAACAAGTCGAACTTTTCCTCATCCGGATCTTGCTCTTTTACTTAAAGACCAAGAATCCCAAATTGAAACATGTTGTGCATTAAATAAGGACTTAAAAGTAAAAATGCATCTAACCAAGGATTTTGAATGTTTGCAAAAACAATTCAACTTTTTCAAAACTCAAGAAAAGCGTGAAAAAGGTTTTGAAGCGCCCTTTACTAAATCTCATCAAAATGAAAAATATTTAGAGATACTGATCGTGATCTAGCCGCTTGAATAATGCTTTATTATGCGAGATAGAACAAGCTGAAACATGAACATAAAAAGCAAATTAACGCTCTTACCTTGGAAAATCAAAAGCTAAGGTCGAGTTGTTAACTTGTCAAAAGGTTCTCTGCATACAAAAAGCATTCCACGAAACGAATAGATAATCATCTTGAAGAAATTATCGACACAACGCAAACTTAAAGAGTTTAAAACTGTTGTTTACAAACATGGTGAGTCGAAGAATCGCTATTGAAAAGTTTACTTTCAAACCCGATCCAAATAGATATGGACCGAATCTTGCGATTACAAACCTAAGCTTTCAACCAAAACATTCAAACCAAATCAAGTTTCAAAGGTGCGAATATAAAATTGATAATTACAGTATGAGTGTTGTTGAATATCATCGTCAAAAGGAATTAGATGCGAAGAAGCAGTCGATCAAAATTAAAACATTGTTTACAACAAACCTTTAATTATTCAAACCGGTCACTTCGCCCTACCAACGGATTCTTCTAACACACCAAGGGTTATCATCAAAGCACACGAGTCTTCTAATGTTAATCCCCAACAGATTATGCACAAATTTATGGTCCTTTACCTTCCATAAGTGAAGTAAACTCAAAACCCGAAAATCGCAAAATTCTTAGATATTTTGATATTTTCATGGTCGACCTCAAAAATTTAGAACATGAGATAGAATATCATTCTCGAAATCAAAGTTCAACACTTTCAATCGCCTCTGCGCGAGAACAAAGAAACATTTTTCGTAAAAATCTTTACCAAATGTTAAAAATTTGAAAAGTTGTGCATTGTCTTGGGAACAGGACTTTCATAAGGAACTTGAGTCATGAAGGTCGTTCGAAAACCGAAACATCTATTTCTAATACTAAACGTAAAAAGAAACCCTGAGAAAAGATGTTGATCGACTCTTGGAAGATGTGATCGGCCGATATCCATAATGTTGTGTTATTCTATTCTTTGCCACATGCATCGATTATATCTCTGCGATAATGTTGACTGTAGTAATCATGAGAATAATTGATAAGGTGCTTCAAATCGAGTCTTTAAAAGTCGAAAATGAACGATTACTTAACGAACTTTACAATGCAAAACGTCTTCTTAATTGGTGTGAAAAAGATATTCACAATCAACAACTTGGTTTTCAAAAGAAAATCGCTCAGTTGCAAACAAAATCTTTTGATCCTAAAATTGAGCAACTGGATGATCAAAACATGTCTTTGAAAAGTCAAACCTCAAAATATGAACAAGAACTTGTAACAGTTAAACAGGAATATGGTGTCATATTTGATTTACTCAATAAGACTCGTCATGAAGCATCCAACGAACTTGATCACTATCTTGCTCACACTAGAGAAGTCATGAATTTTGGCCGGTAATATTCGTTCGAAAATCAAGATTTGATTCACACTATCTCTAAGTTAAGAGAAATGTTAGAAAGTATGAACAACTTCCGCCAACCATCATTAAGAGATTAGCACCAGAACACTTAGTAATCGTGAACCTAGAATCCCACCCAAAATCACAAGTTGCTAACGTGCTTCCTTCTACTGAAACAGAATAGTTGCGTCTTTTCCAAACGTCCGCACTTCACGACCTAGAGCACTCAATCGAAGAATAGAAGTTGCGACCTAAGAAAAGATCAATAAGGAATGCTAAAGTAGAAGAACACCCTAGGACTATGAATAAGACTCACGTTGCTTCCACTATAGATATTGTGTCCGCAAATGTAATAGAAATAGTGATGTAACGAATGCTAAACCGTTAAGTACTTTTGTTATTCACCGATGCACCTTTGTGTTATTTGTCGTGAAAAGCATGAATTTTGATTGTCATGACAAATGTGTTGCTAAAGCTATAATCTCTAGCTTACGGAATCCTAAGAATCGGAATACCTCTAGGCCCACTAATCATTCTAAGTCTGTGCTTGGTAGACCGCCTTCTTTAGATTCTACGTCATGCGTTGTTGTCCTTGTAGCTCCAGTTTCACCTCCTAAGAATGTAGTACCACCTAGTGCATTCACAAAGACTAAAGCAAACAGTAGGATTTATAACACATTAGGATTTAACACATTAGGATTTAAATGGATGCCTAAAGTTATTAATGTGTGTATGTCTACTATCACTGCTCCGGAACCCTCTAACATTTCGGGTTCCACATCTACTTCTATTCCATCCGTGTCGTCTGTGTGTGAAGATCGTTGTAACTCTTAGACGAGGTCTAATATTATATCTAGGAACACATAATAATGAAAGCGGAATATTCAAACATAGAATCAACATTATTATGAACAAGGTTTTTTTATTATCATAAACTAACTAACTAACTATAATAAATATCAAAGACTTGATCTAAACACTAACTAACTAAACCCTAGGCGCTTTCCTATGCCTAGGTTCCCACACACACACACCTTTAGATGTCTACATCTTGTAACACGTTTAAACTAATGACCCTATGTCTCTTTATATACTAGAGACATCTAGGGTTTACAAGAGGAATCATAATACAATTAGGAAACTAAATATTCTTTTAAGCATATCTTCTAGAATCTTCCAAATCCTCCATCTTTTGTAGTTTCCCTTCTTGTCACTTTTAGTCCTTCATGTTTCATTCTTCTTGTTTTGTATCATCAAATCTATAATAGACCCAACAATCTTCCCCTATTTGATGATGACAAAACAACCACAAATCTTGTACGAACTTCCCTAGACGAAGTAGCAGAAGTTGAGATAATTAAATCTCACCATGAATGAAACAATCTTGTCTTCCAAGCTTCCCCTTGACTTGAACATGTCACTCAAACATCTCTTCCCCTTTTTGTTATCAACAAATAGAGAATGTATGCAAATAATGATCTTGACCACCACGAACCAATATCATACTTCCAATCTAAGACTTCAATGCTTCAAATCGCCCACCATTACGCATCATAAGAAAAATGGATCCAAAACAAGAGAAAACTTCAACTAGCGGTAGTAATAATGATCAACAATAGTAAAAATCAACCACTTCCCTTGAGTGATGCATGTAGATGGTTAAACTTTTAACAATAAGCTTCCTCTAAAACTCATATGTTAACCTTCTTCTTGATTCTTCAAAATCTGTAAGCTCCTTGTAATGATTACTTGTGAAGAAAACCGAGTATAACGAATTTGATGAAGAAGTAGAATTTCCCAAACTTGTGTCTTAAATCTTGTACTATCCACGGAACTCCATACTTATACGAACCAAATATAAGTAGACCGCAATCCCTTGAAAAGAATCCTCAACTAGTATGAGACACTGAGCACTACAATGTAACTCCTTTAAGTGATAGACAATGTGTGCATAGAGCATCATAAGAAAAATCACACATTGCTAGATTCAACAAGCTAGATGATAAGAACACAAACCAAGTAATTCCACTTCACCTTCAAATAAGTGATAAATAATCATCTTCGTAATCAATTCTTCAATAAATCTCCAAAACGAGCCTTTTTAAATCCTTTTAAGAACAAATACTTCTTCCTGTGTGTGTGAACCAAATAACCATTCTGTGTGTGTCTCCAAAAATCTATAACAAAAATTACGCTCGACTTCCCCTTAAATCCAAATCTCCTCGTAATAAACCATTATACTGCCAATCCAAATAAATTTCACCATGCAAAAACCTTGAGCAGTACTTTGTAAGAACAGTACTTTGAATGAATACGAGAAGCGAAGCTTTGAATGAGACTTGCAAGACTTTCATAAGGAGCGCAAGCGATACTTTGAAAAGGATCGGTACCTTGAGCATTACTTTAGACAAAAATCGGTACTTTCATATATAATCTGCGGTACTTTGAATTCCAAGCAAGACTTTCATATCTTGAACAACGATGCTTTAAAAATCAAGCGATGCTTTGAAAATATCACAGAAGATTTCAGCAGTAGATTTCACATAAAAGCTCGATGAAAGATCCTCTGGTGGAAAGTTAGATTGATATATAGAGAACATCCACCCAAAATTTCGTTCACGATCCAACGGTTAACGAAAAAGTTATGATCGTTCAAAACAGTCTTTGTTGTAACCTTACGGATTTTTCCGCAGCAGACTTAATCGCTTATAACTTTTGATTGAGAGCTCCGATTGACAATCCCTTCTGGTGAGATTAAAGATAGATATACCAAGAAGCTCCAGTTCAAATTTTAGCTCGATCCAGCTGTTCAATAAAAAGTTATGCCTTCGAAAACAAGGTTTGCGTAGTATTACTAATTTTGACAGTTTAATTTTTTCCTTCTTCTTCAAGAAAACCTTGTAGATCCCTAGATATCACGAGCCCCGGGCTCGATACCAATTGTGAAGGATCGTTGTAACTCTTAGACGAGGTCTAATATTATATCTAGGAACACATAATAATGAAAGCGGAATATTCAAACATAGAATCAACATTATTATGAACAAGGTTTTTTTATTATCATAAACTAACTAACTAACTATAATAAATATCAAAGACTTGATCTAAACACTAACTAACTAAACCCTAGGCGTTTTCCCTATGCCTAGGTTCCCACACACACACACCTTTAGATGTCTACATCTTGTGCGTGACGTTTAAACTAATGACCCTATGTCTCTTTATATACTAGAGACATCTAGGGTTCTAAAGAGGAATCATAATACAATTAGGAAACTAAATATTCTTTTAAGCATATCTTCTAGAATCTTCCAAATCCTCCATCTTTTGTAGTTTCCTCTTGTCACTTTTAGTCCTTCATGTTTCATTCTTCTTGTTTTGTATCATCAAATCTATAATAGACCCAACACCTTGTGTAATGCAAAGATATCAGATCATTCTCCGGATTGTTGATAGCGGATGTTCCGACACATGACAGTAACCTTAAACTATTATCAAACTTTATTGCAAAGTTCATTGGCACCTGCCGATTCGGAATGATCACTTGCAGACTATCATGGGCTACGAGACTATATCTATGGGAACATCGAAATTAGCGTGGTTTACTATGTGGAAGGCCTCGGTCTGTCCACAACTCGGTGAGGTGAGGTTTGTGATGGAGATTTGGAGGTTGCTTTCGGGAGAAAACTTGTTTCATTAGTGATCTACAAGGAAACGACCTTATGTCCGGTTCGTAATTCTAGTCTCTATACTATCTCTATGCAAGACATGGTTGCTTCATCTCCCATCGCCATGTCAAAGGCAACATCAACAAAATCCTAGCTATGGCAATCGTCTCTCACATCTAAACTTTCAAACCATCACCAACCTTGCTCGACACAAACTAGTTGAAGGTCTCCTACGATTCCGCTATTCAAAAGATCACCTTTGCTAAGCACGTGAACAAGGGAAAAGCACTCGTGCTCATTTTCCTTCAAAGGTGGAACACAACTCTCAAAGATGTGCTTCATCTTCTTCACATGGATTTATGTGGCCCGATCGCGTGCAAATGATCAATGGCAAACGCTACATCTTAGTAATTGATGATGACTACTCACGATGGACTTGGGTCTACTTTCTTCAAGCAAAGACCAAGCTCCACAAATGATCATCACCTTTCACGAAAATTCAAGTTCACTCGAACACCATCCGCCAAATAAACGAGACAAAGGAACTGAATTTGTTAACCAAACCCTTCGTGCATTTTATGAGAAAGTGGGAATTCACATCGGACATCTATTGCACGCACGAGAACAAAAGCGGTGTTGTTGAAAGGCGAAACGAGCGTTAGTGGGCTGCAAGAACAATGTTAATCAATGCTAAACTTCCAGTTACTTGTGGGCGTGTCGATTCATCGCATGCTATACTCAAAATAATTCTATGATCACAAAACGCCACAACAAAACACCTTTCGAACTTGTCCACAACCATAAACCGAATCTCAAACACTTTCATGTATTTGGATCCCTTTGCTATCCGAATAATGATGGTGATGATTTGGAAACTCAAAGCCAAAGTCGACATTGGAGTATTTATTCGATATTGTGAGAATTCTAAAGGTTACCGGATCCGAATAAATCGTACAAAACAAGTGATGGAAGCGATTCATGCTCATTTTGATGAACTTACTAAATGGCTTCCGAGTATAACGACTTAGAACCCGGTCACAACCGTTTAAACTTCCTCAACCCCATCATCAACGAACAAATCCCTAGATCACTCGTCAACAAATGGAGCGGTTATTTGCTCCTCGCTCGGTGACGATATTGATGAACGTGCTCCGGTGTATCCATTGCTCACCGCACAACCCGATAATATTCCTATACCGATACACTACGCTACAACAACCTCGTTGAAGAAGTACCACCGATTGACTCCACCACAATAGTTGAACAAACCGCTTCCAACAATGATGAACCGGTTGATGATATTCGAATGAAGTACCCCACCGCAGATTTTGATCCAAATGCGTTCTTTAACCCGTTTGCTAATGACATCCGCACTGATGTCGCGGAATCATCAACAAACCATTTGAATCCTCGAATCCGCACAATGTATACCAACATCAACCTCTATACATCGATGGACAAAAGACCATCCTACGGAAAATATTATTGGCGGCCGAATCAACCGGTCGTTACAAGACAACGTCTTCGCACGGATGGTGAACATTGCATTTATGCACTCATTATACGCTAATCGAGCCTAAAAACATTAAAGACGAATGACAAAAGACAATCGGATTGAATCCATGCAAGAAGAACTTAACCAATTCAAACGTCTTGAAGTATGGAGGCGGTTGAAAGACCAAGCGGGGTCTACGCCATTGGTCTCAAATGGATTTGGAAAGCAGATTGATCTGTCAAGGAACGTAATCCGAAACAAATCACGCCTAGTTGCTAAGGGTTATCGTGCGGAAGAGGAATAGACTTTGAAGAATCTTTTACTCCGGTTGCTCGCCTTGAGGTCGTTCGGATATTTTCGCGTTCATGCTCATATGAATATGACGGTCTTCGATGGATGTCAAAATGCATTTCTCAACGGTCAACCGAAGAAACGGTTTATGTCACCAACCGGAAGGATTCGTTGATCCCGAGTTCCCGAACCATGTCTACAAACCGAACAAAGATCTTTATGGTCTCAAACAAGCCCCTTGGGCATGGTACGATAAGCTAGCATCTTTCCTCATTGCTAATAATTTCACCAAAGGTTCGGTTGACCCTACTCTTTTATACAATATCACGGGCACATATCTTAATTGTTCAAATTTACGTGGATGACATCATTTTGCGTCTACACATAAAAGTTTTCAATCGCTTTTGCAAAACTATTGAAGAAAAATTTTGAAATGTCCATGATGGGTGAACTTACGTTCTTTCTAGGACCGCAAGTTCATCAATCACCCGTGGTATTTTCTTGAGTCATCCAAATATGCCCTTGAATTGTTAAACAAATTTGGAATGAAACCGTGATACTTATGCCACACCAATGACTCATACCAAGAAGCTGAGCGCTAATTTACATGGGAAATTAGTTGACCCTACCAAATACCAAGTATTATTGGGTCTCTCATGTATCTAACGACTAGCGGACCTAATATTGTATTTGCCGTTTATCTATGCTCCGTTATCGATCGCGACAAGCGAAACCCACCTCTCGAGGCTAAAAGAATCTCCGATACATCAAGGGAACCATTAACTTGGGGATCCGTATCAGAAGGATTCGGTTTTGAACTAATCGCTTTTCGACCGACCACGCAAGATGCTTAGACTCAAGGAAAAGTACTTGAGCACTACAATTTCTTGGTGATAAGCGGGTGTCACGGCAATCAAAGAAGCGAGGATTGTACATCGGTGTCATCAGCCGGGCGAATATGTAGCCATGTTCGCGTGTTGTGCTCAAGTCATACGGATGAGAACACAACTCAAAGACTATTATTACGTGTTGATGAGAATCCCGATGTCTTTGCGACAATCGAGTGCCATTGCGATCTCGTGCAACTCGATTCGACATTCAAATCAAAGCACATTGATCTTCGCTATCATTTCATCAAGGACCACGTGGAGCAGTGCAGTTGAATTATACGTGAGTGCAGAATACCAATTGGCGGATCTTCTCACCAAAGCCTTGCCTCCCGCTAGGTTTAATGAGTTGGTCCACCGGATTGGTATGAGGTGTTTGACTCAAGAGGAATTGGATGACTTCTTAAAACAGTTTTAAAAACCTATCAAACACCAAAATATCTTTTGTAAATACATTTTTCAAAAACAAAATACAAAAATATAAAACCTGATAAAACAACAAAAATATTCTTCTAATCTATTTTTCTTTCAACATGGCAAGTACATTTCTTTCGTCAACACTTTAATCTTTCAAAATTCAGTATCTTTTCGATCAAGTGTTGAGGGGGAGAAAATAATCACTTAATTGTTTCAAAACATCTGTGTACTTGCATGTTATCATATCCCGGTTGTTTCTTTTATCGATGGTGGTAAAATTTTTCTGGTTCAATGACACTCCTCGGACTAAAATTTATAACCTTACATTATTTTCTTAAGTCAAGGGGGAGTGTCGTCAAAGTTTCTTTCTTAAAATCTTTGTTTGGTAACCAAAACGGAAGTTAAATGGCTTTGTATGAAAATGGAAAAGGTGGAGGGACCAAAACTGCCAAAAGTTTAAAGTTACTTTTAATAAAACACTCCACCTAACATATTCATCACATTTATTACTCATAAACCTAACCAATCCTCACGCACGAAATTAGTTCTTCAAATATGTGTTTCGATCATCAATTTGTAAGTTGTTTCATGATCTTAACATGTTTACAAACATAGGTTTTGATTTTTACACGAATCCAACGGTCAAATTTTGTCTATGATTGTTTTTGTGTTCTAGGCATAAGCGTATGAACTCATAATCAAGAATGGGTGTTTGTGGTTAAAAGGATTGTGTCAAAACATGTCTTTAACATCAATGACACTAATTTTATCCTCTAAATCCACCCAGAAACACGAATTAAAGGTTTTTCAAAATTAGGGTTCTTAAGTCGAATTGGGTGTTTTCAAATGTGAAGGTTTTTGGTCAAAAAGATTGTTGTGAATTGTTTATATCATGTTGAATTAAAGATTTCCAGGCCCTATAACAACCCAGAAACACTAATTGATTAAAAATTGGAAATTAGGGTTTAATGTTCTTGAGTTTGGGTATTTTTGATTCACCACGAATTGGATGTTAAAACTTGGTTTATAGACTCTCACAACACCTAAGACCTATCAAGAAACGTTTGGTGCAAATCCTATGGTTAGAAATCTTGTCGTAATTCATAAACTTTAGGGTTTTGACTTACGCGTATGACTTTCACGCGTAACTGTTTAACATGTTTTCATGCCATGATTTGTTGTAAAATGAATATATGTGTTAAGATTGATGATATGATGATCTTATTTCGGGCTTGCTACGCATAAACCTCATAATCAAGGTCTTTGTTACTCTCACGATAAGGATCACCTTAAGCGTGAAAGTTATGCATAAGAGAAATTTTACGGCGTGAATCATTACGGCGTAGGTTCTACAATGGGACTACTGCGTATCTGTGAAGGATATGCATAACGATGACTCTCGCATAAGGTTTACTCACGAGTAATCCTTACGCGTAAGGTTTTTATACGCCACTGCGTAAGCTCCACGCATAAGGTCCCCTTTTCCCACGCGTAACATTTCTTACGTATAAGTAAGGATCCCACGACAAGCTTACATCTACGCGTATACTTCTCCTGTTACGCGATAAGCTACTATTCCTACGCATAAGCCTTGATCAAACCTTCGTTTTGAATTGTTACGGCGTGCAAACTTGTAAATAAATGAATCATAACGTCACGAATCCAATAATGTCACTAATATACTTAAGCGTTTGATATGTTGTGAACTATAAGTGATAACATAAACTTTAAAACTTAAAGTTAACTAACTCACGAAACTTTCACGGCGTCATTGGACTATTGGACAAACATGTGACTTAGGACTCGTAACAATCATTAACATCTTGTATTTTCAATAATTAGACAATAAAACCTTACATTGACTAACATTATGTCTTTCGATATGTTGGTTCTTTTGGCTAATGTTATTTGAGATCACGACATGGTCGCTCAAATGAATGTGGATGCACGAAGTTCTCACAATTGTCGACATCTTCCCTAATGGCTATCCTAGAAAGATTGGAAAGAACAATCTTAGGGTTGACTTTGAAACCCTCACATGCTCGTAATCTTCTTGTCTCATTGTTGTGGATATTCTAAAGAATCATCCCTACCGAACATGCTCTCACACTGCCTCTTGTCTGGAGATCTACATGCAACAATTCGGATTTCAATGCAAAGGATCAAGGGTCAAAGTGCGATGGATCAGTAACTCTCAATCACAAACAAGTCACCATCACTCATGCCGACTTACGGGCTGTTCTTCTCATTCCTAAATTGAGCCAACGACGACTTTGCCACACCCACGAGGAGAGCAGTTCTTGATTTCTGATTGATATTGGCTATGATGAAGCCTCGGGAATTATCACTAAGCACTCTCATGTGGAGCTTAAGAACATTCTTCAACCGTGGAGAACCCTACATCATCATCACCAATCGGTCTCGGTCGTGGCGGTGGCTATGAGCATCCCAAGCTCATGGAACTACAAATCTTACGGTCATTAATCAACAAAAGGACATCAAAATTGAAGTAATTGTTATGGGAAGACATGATGTCATTTCACAAGAAACTTGGCTCAAAGATTCCTATGTCGATACACAAAATTGTTGATCGAGAGAGCACTTGGACTTCATCCCGATATTCCACAAAGGCTCAATGACCCGGACAATCACGATATGTTGTTGAGCCTACCTATCGATCCGTAATCAAGGAATCGTCAACAAAGCAGGTCTTTGTGTTACACGATCACCTCTTGACTAACGAAATCAAGAAGCTTGAAACGTACAAAGCGGTATCGGGTAGCGATAAGAGAAGGCAAAGTTGGTCATCTCGATGAAAAGCCTTCGGAACACCTACGGAGAACCGAAGAGGAAGTCCGAAGTGCGAAGCACAGAGAGTCAAAGGAATGTCCCAAGAGGAAACTGCTCCTAAGAAGAAAGTTCCCTCTCGTGAAGGCTGTTCTATTCCTACACCGAACCACCAAGAAAGCTCGACGAAAGCTACGAAGATATACAATCGGTGAGAGGTTCACTACTCGAATCTACAACAGAACCACCTCCCTCGAGCAAAACCTCCTAGTCCTCCGGTGACATAGAAAAGGAAGACTCATGTTCTTGTGCCTTATGAAAGCTCGATGAAGATGAAGAGCAACGGATACTTCATACGGAAGAAGTTTAAATTCGTTAGACACCTTCAAAAGCTAAAGAATTTGCAAAAGACCAAATGGGTGGCCGGAGGATCAAGTGGTGTTGCCCACTCTAAACCAACTCGATGCGGTTAATCAACCCGATAAGGGGCTGGTGCCACCAATCTTGTGCAACAACAAAGCGCTTGTGGAGGAGTCTCACGATTATAACATTGAGGAACCCGAAAGGATAAGACTAAGAAAGAAAAGGCGATGAAGAAGCTAAGGCTCGGGGCGGAAGAAAAGGCTAAATCTAGACAAGATAACGTAAGAGAATTATTATGATTATCTTCTCAGCGATCCAACTCGTTCCAAGGAGGATATACGCACCTCCAAGGACCACGAGCCTCCTCATGTCTCCTCCTCATCGATTCATCATCTCTCCTCACCACCACCATCTAAAGATCAACCAAATCAACATCCAAATCGGTGAAGAAGCCAACTCAATCTTGGATATCTCATGCTCATAAAAGAATTGGAATTACATCAAACAAGTCGAGAAAGAAAGACATGCTCTACGGAAGATGAATTTCTCCGATCGATCTGATACATTCATGATGATATCGACAAGATGCAAGATGAAAGGAGTATGTCGAAGCTCATGAAAGATGATCTTCAAGGAAAATGGACGAAATGATCAAAGGATACACTCACGGTTCCTTATGGAATTCGTTCAAGCCCGACAAAAGAGATGTATAACGCATAATTGTATCCAAATCTCTTGCATCTAGCCAAACAAGCTGAAATCAACTCCGATGAATTTAAGCATCAATCCGATTGATTCTACAATCTTCTCGAGATGATGAATTGGTGAACCGCTAGTAGCGCAAATTTGAAACGCTACGCAACGTTTGCCTCACACGAAGCTAAAGCTGTTTAAAGCTCTCTTGGAATACCAACTCGGTCCTCATTCCGAGAAGAAGTCATTGGCCCAAACGTTCAAGAGATGATGAAGACAAAGATCGGGATAAGGATAAAGAGCCCAAACGCACAAAGAAGTCGATGATTCATCCTCTATTCGATGTCGATGCAACCTCCACCACAACGGACTCCTGCACAACAAAGGTGCCTCCTCGTTCTTCTTGATAAACCTCGAGTTCTTCCGAATTACCACCCGAGACTCGTAAAACCGGTGATCACTTTGAGTATACGGGTGGTGACGATGAAGAAGTCCGTGAGCCCCCAACAACCCACCTCTCCCAAACAAGTTCGGATACCGTAATCCTCATCTAGGCCTAAGAAGCGAGAAGAAGGCGCCCATTGTTGACGTCCGTATCATGGCTAGATGACGATAAAACAGAGGAATTTGAATGGTTCTCTACACTTGTTAACTCAACTCCTACCTCTTTGAAGGTCAAGATCGGTGAGCGGTATACACTGGAGCATGCTAAGATTACGCAAGAAAAGTTCCATGTGAAGAAGATGACGAAATCCGAGTTGAGGCGAATCAAGAATGAAGCTTTTCAAGCGTGGAAAGATAGCTCGAAAGTGCCATCGAGGTCGAATATCACCTTGAAAACATTGCTCGAGCTATGTCTAACAACATGGATTAGCTCAACCCGAAGCAAACATCGACTTCACCAAGCGGGACAACCCTCCATATTACACCGATCGGTGAAACCACTACCAACAATTGGCCAACTAGATGAACCTAGGATTCCATTCGGATATTTCTTCAACAAAGACTTGGAATTTCTTCACACGGTGGCGATGGATCAAGGAAATACGCTACATCTTTGACACTTCCATTCCCGTGACCATATACTCAAAGCGCATAGCCATCGAGGAAAGAGCTAATCACTTGTTCTCCAAGAAAGTGGAAGCATACGACCGAGATGCAATGTACGGAATTCATCATTGGCGGGCGCGAAGAATCTATTCTGTTGCCGGGTTGAAGTCTCAACATGCGGTGTTCAAGATTAAGGATATCGTTGCCATCAAACACGTTGATCTTTCGACCAAATGGAACTACACTTTTCTCAAGAAGATTGTGGTCAAAAGGCAAGATGAGCGGGATTATGCATTCTCGAAGTCGACTTTGAGAATTTGTCTATCAACGACATTGAAGACATGTACCTTGCCAAAGTGCGAGGTCGCATGAGGCAATTTTCAAGCTGAAGTACAACGTGAATTCATCAAGTCCTGCTCATCTTCATCGGACGATAGTCATCAAAGAACGTGTAGAAGATCTCCAACTTGTTGTTGAATCTTATCGGACCCGTGTCAACTTCACTCACCACGGCTTGATCTTCCAGAGCATCAACCGCTTCCACAATACACGCTCATCGAGAAACCGTTCGATGTTGTTTACCGCGGTGAACTTCAACGCAATTGCTTGATGACGTGCGGCGATCTTCACAAGTTTGGGGATCACACTTTAAAGATGGTTAGGGACGGATTGGCTTATCGGTTGAAGGATATACATCTAAAGATTGGGTCTCCTAAGCGATGGAATTCTCGGGATCGAAGGGATGTGCGGAGGATCATCGAATGATTGATGAAAGGTTGTTTGAAGGATCGATTCGTAACATTGGAAAGCTTTGTTGGTGGTCGACCCAGATTAACATCACCGCTATCAACGCATACATTCGCACTCGAAACATCACGCACTTCTTGGTACCCTTGAACCGCTTCTTTCATTATAAATTTGGATGTGTGATTATTTATGTCAATGGCTTGTGTACACATAACGATGTACAACCCGTTCTTGTCAATAAAGGACCACGTGGTGCGCTTGATGCCACAATCCTCATAAAAGGAGGAAAGCTTCTTACTTTTGAGTAAAACCTATCAAACCTTTCATTTTCAAGGTTTTGCTCAAAGGACAAGTACTTCCGTATGATTTTCAAAACCTCAACCGTTTAGAAAACTTGTTGAGGGGAGTACTAACGTTAAACTTTGTTCACAAATTGTTCATAGTGGTCATCTTCCCGCAACACTCGAAATGGTCATATTTATTCTCAACTTTTCAAAATAACATTTTATATGCCATCTTTGAGGGGAGAAAATCATGTGATAAGAAATATGTTGTGTAAATGCAAATGAATCTTTGTGTAATAGACTTAACCAACGAATTGGCGGTACTAAACTGTTAGTAACTCGAAAAGACTTGTCCGGACGGTAATAATTTCAAGCTAGTTCTCTAGTAATGTAAACATGTCTATAAAGGACTTGTCCGAGTAGAAAGTACCATTCGAGAATCTCTTGGTAGACATGAACTCGATGGGTATGACAACCTTTCGAGGCTTGTCTACACCTTCAAGGTAGTTATTAGAGCTAGTTGTCACCTAAAAGTCGACAATGTAACTCTTTAACTATGCAACATAACCGTGTCTCATGGGGAGTGTCTATCTTGAGTTGATCAATTCAAAGTCGCGCTCTTCCCACACGGTCGATTTCCATCAAAACTCTAAAGCACATGTGGAGGGGAGTATTTCGACTAAAGATAAAACTCTCGAGTGGTTCAAACATGTTTTTAATTTACAAACCCCTTGAGAGATTTTCTTGAAAATTGGATTTATGGCAACATAGGTTAGTCATGGAGTGATAAGGTGACTAAGGTTAGGAATAACCGTCTATGATCCTTGAGCGGAGGATCTACCCAAGGACATCACAAATAGTTAGTACCTAGAAGTCCTTAGATGCGATTATAAAAAGGATAAAATGAGAATAGGAGAAAGAAGGAGTTGAAGAATTAAAAGAAATGCAAAGAAAAGGGTGAAAAGAAATAGCCTCAAATTTATTCAACTTAGAAATGGAACAGGGTTCAATTCATATACTCTTTGGTTGTCACTTAGTGGCGGTATTGAAGATTGAAAGTCGTCATGGACGATGGCGCATGCACTATACCTTCTTATCCTCAAGTTTCTCTCAAAAAGAAGCTTGTTTCATTCTCACGGGAACCCTACATAATCTATCGACTTTCTCTTAGAGATAGGTGGTATTGAAGAGGAGACCTCTCCCTAGTCTCCGCTCGGGAAAACCAAACGCACTATTGAGTCTAGAGCCACGAGATTCATCAAAGATCTCTTAGGTACACTTGACATTTTCATCACTTGATGTTCAACAATAAGAACATCGGTGGTACATTATCGAGTCCTTCATGAGATCTTAGCAATCATCGAGAACATTTATGAGAGGTTCACATCCGTGATCCTCGGTGATTGAATGGAAACTCCGCCGTGGTCAACATCAAACGACCACGACGGTCACTTCGGTAACTCCCGTAGATTACGCTTAGTGTGTCTCAAACGGTCTACGATCATGAGGTGATGCTTGGTGTACCTCGGCGACTCATCTCGAGCTGTAGATGTACTTTGCACATCGTGTTATCTCACTTGTGGGACTCGGTTCAGAGCGGCCTTTGTGAGAATTAGAGTTGTGTTTTCACACTATGTCGTTAACACTCTCAAGTTCAAACTTGTAAGTGTCGAATCCGCTTATTACTAACCGCTTTAAATGTTTTCTTCTTATGGAAGCTCGGAGCGGGATGATCGTGCAAATTCTTCTCATGCTCACGCAAACATCATCACTAATGGAAGTTCTATCCAAAAGCAACACAACAATCGTAATGATTCTTCGTCAAATCAAAGAATCTACAAAGTTAAAGACTTAAAGAACTTCATCGAAGATGAATTCCAACGTCAAAGGCGTGTGAGCACATTGAAGAATGAAGTGGAGACAACTGTAGCGTGAAGCATACCGAGCGGACTTGATGCGGACAACAACATACTATCACTTTCATCACAAAGAACAATGATCAAAGAACAAAGTTAAAGATGGCGTCAAAGCATAATTGTTCAAAGAAAACTATCTCTACACCGGGAGATTGCTCGAATCAAGGCATTCCTTCTCACAAGAAAGAAGAATGTCGAAGACGTCAAAGCTACTATTACATCAACGCTTTCACTGCTTTTCATCACCAACACTGAGGGGAGATTGTTGGAATCACTCCTAAACCTTAATTCAAGTGTTTGTTACTCATATGTAATAGGTAGCTTATTATGTCCTTTATGTTTGTTTAAGGTCTAGCTTATGTAGAAGGCCCATAAGCTTAGGCCCATGTCCAATAAGGAAAGGGAAGGAGTAGGAGTGTTGCCCTAGCTCCTTGCCTATAAATACTATGTAATAACCCTCACTTGAGGGTTGGTTGTTCAAGTTATTTTCTTTCACTACACTCTACGCATAACCGTGTCTTTATATCGTGTGTTTGTGTTTGATTTCTTGTTCAATCGCCTTAATCTCTTTCTAGTAAGCTTGTGTTGTAAAACTAGTGACCTAACAGTTATTACTCCAGTCAAAAGTATAAAAATGTTAAATAGGTTAAGGAGATCTAGAAGCCTAAAAGAAAAAGGGTCAGCAATTATTGGAAGCCTACAGGAAGAAAATTTAGCAATGTAGGTTATCAATGGAAACCTACTGGCCGGAAATTCAAAGTGAATGAATTTTGTCCAAAGATGTCTAGATCTATGCCTTCTAAGAAATGGAAGCCTACTGGTAGAATCATACCTTTAAGAAGTGCTCACACTTCACATAGGTCCACTGCCACTACTAGTCCTGCCTCCACTAGTGAAGTTCTCATAGCTTCTAGAAATGTTGTAGGTTTATCAATTGCATGTACTAACCAAAAGAACCCATTATTCCATGGGGATCCAATGCTTCCATTATCCACAACGATCGTGTTCAAATGCAAGAAGTACAAATCGTCCTTTGGTATTTGGACTCAGTCGCTCAAAGAATATGATTTGGAGATCGCTCATGCTCATGAACTTCGTGAGTAAATTTATCGGACTGTTAGATTCGAAATGACCATTTTGGAGCTATTATGGGTTATGGAGATTATGTAGTTGGAGATAGTGTAATTTCCGGGTATATTACGTTGAAGGTCTTGGTCATAACTTATTTTACGTTGGTCAATTATGTGATTACGATCTTGAAGTGGCCTTTAGAAAACATACTTGCTTCGTTAGAGAACTTGATGGTGTGGAACTTTTAAGAAGAACACGTGGAACAAACTTATACACCATCTCTATGAAGATATGATGAAGTCTTCTCCAATCACTCTTGTCAAAGGCCTCTAAAACAAAGTCTTGGTTGTGGCATCGTCGTCTCAATCACTTGAACTTGGCACCATTAATAATCTTTCTAGAAAGGACCTAGTAAGAGGCTTACCGGATTGAAATATGAAAAGATCATCTTTGTTCAAGATGCCAATTGGGAAAAGCAAGAAATATGCCCACAAACCCAAACCCGCTAACTCGTTATGGAAGTTCTTCACACCATTCATATGGATTTGTGCGGACCAATGAGAGTACAAAAGATTAATGGGAAGAAACATGTATTAGTAGTTGTTGATGACTACTCACGGTTTACTTGGGTTAACTTTTTGAGGACAAAGGATGAAACTCCCGATATCATCATTAAACTTGTTAAAGAGTTGCGGTGGCTTAATAAAACAATCGAATCATCCGCACGGATAATGGGCGAGTTTGTCAACAAAGAACTTATTCGGTTCTATGAAAGTATTGGGATCGACCATCAAAGAAGTGTTCCTCGCACTCCTCAGCGAGTAACGGTGTAGTTGAAAGACTAAATCGAACTCTTGTAGAAGCCGCTAGAACTATGCTTATTTACTCAAAGGTTCCAATGTTTCTCTGGGCTGAAGCCATTGCCACTGCTTGCTACACCCAAAACCGTTCCCTAATTCACACCTCTCATGGAAAAACTCCATGCAAACTTGTCCACAATCGAAAACCTGATCTATCTTTCCTTCGTGTGTTCGGTGCTTTGTGGTACCCAACGAATGATGGTCAAGATTTAGGTAAATTAAGAGCTAAGGCGGATATTGGAGTTTTTGTGGGCTATGCATCAAATAGGAAAGGTTACCGAATCTACAACAAAAGAACCCGAGATATCATGGAAACTATTCATGTCACGCTCGATGAGCTTTCGAGAAGATGGCTCTGGACAATCCAATTACGGACCCGCACTTCTATTACTATCTAATAGTCCCATCGGTTCCTCTCTTGTACGCCTCACTCCCATGTCGTTCCATATGTACTTCCATCCAAGAAGATTTGAAGAAGCTATTTGATCCAATGTTTGATGAATACTATGAACCTCATGACAACTACACTTCTTCAACATCAACGATGGTGGCTTCGAACCAATCGTCACAGAGAATCCATACATCTCAATGTCTCTTTCTCCGTAAGCACCACCGCCGATCACTCATCATCATCTTTAAACCCTCAATCATCGGTTGTACATCGTGGAATTGGTAATTTTGATGGAGATAACCTTTTGCTACTCCCAAGATGCTCCGTTTGAAAACATATTTTCCCCAAGCAACACCGAACCATCTTCATCAAGGGATCTAAACTCGCTACATCGGTCCTCAACAACAACCACACGAGCACCTTAGAAAATGGACACATAACCATCCATTAGACAACATCATTGGGAATCCTTCTCGATCAGTATCCACTTGAAAACAACTAGCAACAGATGCCTTATGGTGCTTCTTCAACTAAGTACTCTCTAAGATCGAACCGAAGATGTTAAAGCGCAATGTCTCGAGGACATCCGGTTTAATGCAATGCAAGAAGAAATTCATGAGTTCGATCGACTAGATGTATGGTAATTAGTACCCGTTCAGATTGTGCTATGATCATTGCTCTCAAGTGGATCTTCAAAGTAAAGCTTGATGAACACGGTGATGTTTTGAAAAATAAGGCAAGGTTAGTTGCTAAAGGATATCGTCAAGAAGAAGGTATCGACTTTGAGGAATCTTTTGCTCTGTTGCGTGTATCGAGGCTATCGAATCTTCTTGGCTAATGTCAGCTAGCAAAAACATGGTTGTTTATCAAATGGATGTAAAACCGCATTTCTTAATGGAGATCCGAAGAAGTGGTTTACGTCGATCGACCAGAGGGTTTTGTGAATCCGAACATCCTACTCATGTCTATCGCTTGAAAAAGGCCCTTTACGGTTTGAAGCAAGCTCCTAGAGCATGGTATGATCTGTTGTCAAGTTTCTTCTATCTAATGGATTCAGCAAAGGAGCAGTTGATCCGACATTGTTCACCAGAAGGTCAGGCAAACACTTAATCCATGTCCAAATATATGTTGATGACATTATCTTTGCCTCGACCGACCCTAATGAATGTGACCGATTTTCAATGGAGATGGGCTCCAAATTTCAAATGTCAATGATGGGACAAATGTCATTCTTTTTGGGATTACAAATTTCACAAAGTCCCGGAGGCATTTTTATAAATCAATCTAAATACGCAAATGAAATTTTAAAGAAATTTGGATTTAACGCCAGTGACCCTGTTGACACTCCTATGGTAGGCGTACATAAAAGCGGATGAGGACCACTCGGGGATCATAGTAGATTAAACGAAATATCTTAGTATGATTGGATCCTTGATGTACCTCACGACCAAGAGACCGGACATTTTGTTCATTGTATGCATGTGTGCTAGATACCGTGCTAAGCCTACTAAAAAGCACCTTGAAGCGGTTAAACGGGTCTTTCGGTATCTCCAAGGAACCACTAACATGGGACTTTGGTACGAAGGACACCGGTATGTCACTAACGGCCTATGCAGATCTCGACCATGCGGGATGTCAAGATACACGTTGAAGTACGTCAGGTGGTGCTCAATTTTTAAGTGATAAGCTTGTGAGCTGGTCTTCAAAGAAACAATCGACCACTTCCATATCCTCTAAAGAGGCTGAATACATAGCCATGTCATCCTGTTGTGCTCAAATCTTATGGATGAGATCCCAATTATCTTACTATGGCTTTGTATTTAACAAAGTTCCTCTGTATTGTGATAACAAAAGGGCCATTGCTCTCTGCTGTAACAATGTTCAACACTCTAGAGCAAAGCACATCGACATTCGACATCACTTCATCAAGGAACAAGTTGAAAATGGTGTGGTTGAACTATACTTCGTGAGGACTGAATATCAGCTAGCAGACATCTTCACCAAAGCTCTTTCTCGAGAATGTTTTGAGTTTATTCTTCCACGACTAGGCTTAAAGAGCCTTCAACCAGAAACGCTCAAACGTCTTCAGGAAGAAGACGAGGAGTAAATGTGTTCGTCTCTATATATTCTTTGTATATATCTTTTCAAAAACAAGAAAATCAACAAAAAGAAAATAGAAAAATATAAAATTTTCAAAATCCATAAAAAATTAGAAAATCTTGAAAAATTTCAAAAATATTGTTTCTTTATCATGTTTTTTTTTTTTGTTCGATAACATCTACGGTTATTGTTTTGTCACTCAAAGAATGACACGGGTCTTTAGATGAAGTTCGATTGAAAAAAAAAAAAAAAAAAAAAAAAAAAGGGATGGAGAAAATGATTGTTTATTGTCATTTCAGGCAGTAACCAGTTTTAAAAGAAAGAACAGAACCATGCTTCATCTCAAATTTTTCAAAAAAATCATGCTCTGATTCGAAAAACAAATGTTTGACACCAAAAAGACAAATGTTTCTTTCCAAATATTTTTCCTTCTAATAATTCTTCCGAAAAATATTTGTCATCTAATGAAAACCAAATTGCTTTGAAAATACCTCGGACTCTATTTTTGAAAATCATCCAGGCTTATCAATTGTCAAAATCTCTATCTCCCAATCAACAACTTATGCCATTGATTGAGGGGGAGAATGATTTCAATCAAATCTAAAAGAGTAGTTTTCAAACAACTCGCACTTAAACGAGCAAGGTCTACTTTTGAGAAATCAAAATGAACAATGTTTTACAATGTTCTATACAATTGGTACAAGACCTTGGTTATTATTATGTTTTCAAAAGATAATCATGCATGTTTAAACAATGGAGTTTAAAATCTTAAACTTTGATCCTTATCAGTTGAAATGTTTTTCAAAAAGCAAATCTCAATTCTCCTCAAAAGTTTTCAAAATTAATTTAAATCACTAGAGATCACAAATCTCAAAGGATTTAAAAATTGTGATCGGGGGAGAATTTGTGATTTAAATTAGATATAAACTGATAATTCAACAACTGGTTTAGAAACATAACAACAAACTCTCCTCCCTGCATGTGCCAAACAATTTCAAATTTCCATGCACATGTTAAAGGGGAGCATCTATCTTAAACCGAAAAGGATTGAAATGTGATTGATTTGTTTCAAAGTGCGGGTTCCTTCTAATATGTGCAAAACTCTTTCAAATCTCAATGCACATATTGAGGGGAGAAATCCTAATAAAACCCCATCCTTCCCGACATGCTTTATCTACTTGAATTGATCGAAGTGATGATGATCATTTTAGAAAATGTTAATCAAAAGATTGGATCTTCCCTTCTCAATCTAAGATTTCAAAGTCCTCTTACCTCCATGTGTTAAAATAATTTCAATTACTTGAAGCACATGTTGAGGGGAGCATTCTAAAATATCAAAAACAATTAAGATACAAAATGCTTTGATGTTATATCACAAGTATCTTGATTGATTTCTCAATGGTTTTCAATTGGTTTCAAGAAGAAATGAACTGCATAAAAGACCGACCATCTTACTTTATGTATTGGAGTTATAAGGATGATAAGGTTAGGTATTAGTTCCCACGATCCCTTGATCTTCGGAGGGATCTACCCAGAGACAATCCACTAGATAGTGTAGAAGTCCTTTGGTATATTGAGAAAAGGAGAAAAGTGAGAAATGGGAAGAGTGTCGACTGAGACAGAGCTGGAACTGGAATAAATCCAACAAGGTTCTAGTAATGAAGTCTCGGTAAGCACTGAAGGGGTTGAAGAATGAAATAGAATTGAATATGAAAAGGGTGAAAAGAAATATCCCTCCAACAATTCAACCTTAGGGCAGAAACCGGGTTCAATACATATGCTATTGGTGGTTACTTAGGTAACACTGGTATTGAAGATAAGACATCATGGACCAAGTGATGCACTGCACTAAACTTCCCAAGCTACTCAAGTTCCTCTTAAAAGGACTTGTTTCACTCTCACGGGAACCTACATAATCTATCGACTTTCTCTTAGAGATTGTTGATATTGAAGAAGGAGACCCTCTCCCTAGTCTCTGGAATAGGAAACCAAAATGCACAATTGAGTCTAGAGCCAAGAGATCATCCACAAATATCTCGTTAGGACACATTACTCTTGAAGACTTGCTGTTTCACACAATGTGGAAAGTAAGAATATATTAAGAGTCCTACGCATTATCATTGTGGTATTGCCAGAACATTCGAGTGATATGTTAAATATTCACGATGAAGATGGAAATCCTTCTAGAGCCAACATCAAACAAGCTCTTGGTAGGTGACATGTGAGATCTTTCCAAAAGATCAAGCTTGTGACAACTGGATAGAAACGATGGGGCGATTCAATCTTGAATCAACCTTGGTCCAGAAATGGATTGACGAATACCTTTGAAAACCGGTCGTTGTGCTTAAAAGTTCTTGTCCATAGCACATCGATCGTGTATTAATGTTTCAAAATTAAAAGGTATTTATGATTGAAAATTGATTTTCCATAAAACCTTCGTTGTAGTGCAAAACACTTTATATTAAATACACGATTGTTTTCAAATCATTTTCATCAATAGTGAATCTCAATTCATTGGTTCACTCACTCCGTGTTGTCCTCTTTGAGACGTTCGGTTTGAGAACAACTAGAACAGTTGCGAAACCTATCAAGGAGATTCTTAGAAATCATACCGATCACAGGCGAGACTTGTCTTGATCAACGGGAACCATGGGCGTGTACCTCAATTCAACAAAAGTGATCAAAGACACTTTTGTATGTTTTAGTGCTAACTGTTGTACGCGGGACACCGACGGTTGTGGTGATCGAATTGAGAAGTCAATCCATTGCCACATGCTCACACATCACTCTTTCACCTAAATAAATCATGATATGTGTATATCTTCATCAACTAGTTCTGATATTCTTCATTCCATGCTTCTGCTACTCTGATGCAAATATCTTAATCAACAAATGCTTCCGCAACTCTGATGAGAAGATATCATGATCCAAGATGTGAGCATGTCGGTCCGAAAGTCACAACATCACATAATGGCGATACACCAAAAGGATGAGTTAGAGATTTGTTGTGGCTGATGATCTCAAAACTGACTCAAAACTCAACATCACGTGGATCAGTTAAAGACCTCCACTTGAAAGTACAAAACATGTGGAACATGAAGAATCAAAGACTACGAGCTAAAGAACAAAAGTGCTTAATCAAAGAAATCAAGAACAACGAAATGTGATATCAGTTTGTAATAAATGTAAGTTGAGGTGACCTCCCTTAGGGGGAGTTTGTTAGGATTTAGTAAATCCAGTACTTAAAGTGTCGGTCACCTCAAGTATGTATACTCGTTAGAAAGCTCATAGTCGTAGTAATTCAGTGATAGTGATTAGATTACTTAGTAACACCATGGAGGACGGACGGGTCTTTACCCATCAGATGCTCGATCCACGACCTAAAGTAGGCGTGCTATGCTTGTACCCTATAAATACCATTTGCCCTCCAAGGCAAAGGGTTGGAGCTTTCATAATAAATTTTTCTTTGTCTCACTAAGTTTCCCATCCTCTCCCACTTTCTCTCTCTAAACCTTATCCTTACGCCTAACGTTTGTGCTTATGATGTGTTTGTGATAAACCAAGATGCTACAAAAACAAACATTCAGGTCGATTTTTCCGAGAGGCTTGATTGCTTCACCCGAGAATCCCACCAGTGGTGTGTTCGTTTCTCTCAGTTTTGCTTTGATCGCTGGGCACAAATTGTAACATATTGGATTTCACAAACATATCAATGTTATAAATATGGGCGTATGATTATATGGTTTTAGAGAGAGAAAGTGTGATATTCTAGTGAGAGAAACACATGGAAGGTTAGATTCCAAATGAACATCCAACCCTCTCCCTTGTGGAGAGAGCTATTATACAAAAAGCACGCCTTCCTTCAGTGTGGATCGGGCATACAATGGGTAAAGACCGTCCTTCCTCCACGGTGTTGCACTAGACTAAATTATGCTAATAATTAACTAACAAATAACGTAATAAGCGATATGTCTACAAGCTAGATTATATTTGGGGTGACCGATACTTCACTTTGGAATTTCTAATTCCTAACAATCTCCCCAAGGAGGTCACCCCATGTTTACATTTCAATTCTAGCATTCTATTTAATCTTGGTCTTGAGCTCGTAGACATTAATTCTTCAACATTTGCATCTTTGTGCTTTAGCAATGATTCTTTAAAGCCCGATAACTTTGTACTTTTAGTGGAGGCCTTTAAGCGATCCACATCTTTGATGATCTTGAGCTTTATTCGAGATCATCGACTATAATAAATCTACGGATCACCCTTTATTGTGTTGCCATCATGTGATGTTGTGACTTTTGGACCGACATGCTCACACTTTCGGGATCATGACATCTTTCCATCGAGTAGCGGAAGCTTTATGGTTCATGATATTTGCGCAGCAGAAAGCGTAAGCATAGTATAAAAATATCGAGCCGAGTTATGTAGATATGCACTAGACATGATTTCTTCAATTAAGTGTGGATCTTTGTGAGCATGCGGCTTTGGATTGACTTCTCAATTCGATCACCTACAACCGTCAAATGTACTTGCAAACAATAGTTAGCAATAAAACACGAAAGTGTCTTTGATCACTTCGTTGAATTGAGGTACACGCCCACGGTTCCCCGTTAATCAATACAAGTCTTGCTGTGATCGGTATAATTCGAAGAATCTCCTTGACGGGGTTTCGTAGTCGTTCTAGTTGTTCTCAAACCGGGCGTCTCAAAGAAGACAATACGGAGTGAGTGAACCAAATAATTGATATTCATCGATTGATGAAAAATTGATTTGAAAACAATCGCAGATTACTTAGAAGAAAGAGTTTTGCAATACAACGAAGGTTTTATGAGAAATATCAATTTTCAATCATAAATACTTTTTGTATTTGAAAAGAGTACACATTCGATGTGCTAGAGAAAAGAAGAGATTCGCACATCGAACGTTTTTCCAAAAGTATTTTTTTCAATAAGAGATACTTTTTGAGTTTGAAAACATGAATACACATTCGATGTGCTAGAGAAAAGAAGATTTGCACATCAAACGGTTTTTCCAAAAGTATTCGTCAATTCATTTCCTGGGCCAAGGTTGATTCAAGAATGAATCGCCTCATTGTTTCTATCCAGTTGTCACAAGCTTGATCTTTTGGAAAGATCTAACATGTCACCCACCAAGAGCTTGTTTGATGTTGGCTATAGAAGGATTTCCATCTTCATCGTGAATACTTTTACATATCACTCGGATGTTCTGGCAATACCACAAGGATAATGCGTAGGACTCTCAATATATACTTACTTTCCACATTGTGTGAAACAGCAAGTCTTCATTAATTTTGTGTCCTAATGAGATATTGTGGATGATCTCTTGGATCTAGACTCAATTGTGCACATTTTGTTCCTATGCCGGAGACTAGGGAGAGGGTCTCCTTCTTCAATATCAACGATCTCTAAGAGAAAGTCGATAGATTATGTAGGTTCCCCGTGAGAATGAAACAAGCCCTTTTAAGAGGAACTTGAGTAGCTTGGGAAGTTAGTGCATCACTGGGTCCATGACGTCTTGTCTTCAATACCGGCGTTACCTTAGTAATCACTAGTAGCATACGATTAAACCGGTTTACGCCTAAGGTTGAATTATTGAGGGCTATTTCTTTTCACCCTTTTCTCATTCATTTCTTTTTCATTCTTCAACCCTTTCAGTGCTTACCGAGACTTCATAACTAGAACCTTGTTGGGTTTATTCTAGTTCTAGATCTATCTCAGTCCGCACTCTTCCCATATCTCACTTTTCTCCTTTTTTCATCATACCTAAGGACTCTACACTATCTAGTGGATTATCCCTGGGTAGATCCCTCCGGCTCTGGCGGGATCGTGGGAACGAATACCTAACCTAACCATCCTTATAACACCATGCATAAAGTAAATTGGTCGGTTTTTGGTATTGTTCTTTCCTTCTCGAAACCAATTGAAACATCATTTGGAAAATCAATCAAGGTACTTGTGATATAATATCAAAGCATTTTGTACCTTAATTGTTTTTGATCTTTTAGAAATGCTCCCCCTCAACATGAGCATATGATTTTGAAATAGTTTCGCACATGGAGGCAAGAGGACTTTGAAATTTTTTCTTGATCACAATTTCCATGGAAAAAGCCATTTGATTTTCTTTGGTAACTTCTCCCCCTCAATATGTGTATAGGATTGTTGAAATCATTTTATCACATAGAGGAAAGAGTTCTTTTGAAGCACATCCACAATCACAAAAGCCATTATGAGACCTTTAGAAAATCAATCAAGGTACTTTATGTTAAAATATAAAAGCATTTGTACCTTGATAGTTTATTTTCTTTTGAAATGCTCCCCCTGAATATATGCTTCGAGATTCGAAAGCATTTAGCACATATGGGAGAGCAGCCTGCACAATTGAATCAAAACGATCACCTTTTATCAAATTTCATTATTAAATCACAAATTCTCCCCTGATCAAAAATATCAAACCCTTTGAGATTTTGGATCCCAAATGATTTAATCTGGTTTAGAAAACATGGGAGAAAATGTGCACGATTTAAAACTCATCTTGTTTTGGATAAATGCTCCCCTCAACATGTGCATTATGTATCTTGAAATCATTTGGCACATGGAGGGGAG
The DNA here is from genome assembly GCA_022545495.1 of Chrysanthemum lavandulifolium. Taxonomy (NCBI): domain Eukaryota; kingdom Viridiplantae; phylum Streptophyta; class Magnoliopsida; order Asterales; family Asteraceae; genus Chrysanthemum; species Chrysanthemum lavandulifolium. The sequence continues at coordinate 145,369,026 of CM040238.1, forward strand.
TGCCTTTGAAGGACTAAAACCAATTCCATTTAAAAGCATTTGAGATTTACATCACGATCTCTCCCAGATCAAAAATTTCAAACCATTTGAGATTTGTGATCCCAAAAGATTTAAATCATTTAGAAAATTTTGGGAAAGGCGTGGCAAGATTTGATTTTGAAAAATGACCGATAAGGACCATTTTAAGACATTAAAGATTGTTAGTGTCGTATGATTGTTTTAAGAGATCTTTAAGTAAAATAAAACAATTTCACAATCAAACAAGAATGAAAAGATTTCATTTTGACGGATCTTGATTTTAAAGAAAATCATACCATGACATAACATTAAATCTTTAGATCACCGCATTTTAACGTACAAACAGACTTTTTGATGAAATATCGTTTGAAAATATTTAATTTGAAATCATCGAAGATTTGACAAAATAAAGTCCGATTGATTTCAAAACTTTGAATCGATTTATTTTCAAAACAATATTTTCATTTTCAAAACAATATTTTTCAAAATTGTTTAAAATGGAGTAATTCACTACTTGTCCTACACAAGATATCGTTAGGTGGTTAAAGTCGCTTTTTTGTTGTTCTTTGAAGGTTTGGAAGAAAACAGTCTGCAGAAGCAGTGAGACCTCTGAAGTTGCATCTATCGTGCCAACTATCCATGGAGAGATCCGATTAAGCTCCGTTTCTTCTTTTGTTGACCCAAGATATAATTACCCTTTCCTTTCGGCATCCAATCATCTTTATTTGTGGGATCCGGATCGGGAACATTCTTTTATACCATGATATCTGCATATGTTAGTTGACATAAACAGATATATGGTGGTCGACATCACCCAAACAGCAATCAACTAATAAAAAACAATCTAACATCTCAATCAGTTCACATAAGGCATGGGATTTATGTGTTCATCAAACTCTAATCATCTAATTCTAACAATCATATCCTAGGCACCTAGTCCTTCAACGTAGGTTAACATGTTTTACATTTAAGTATATAGGATAATTAGATAAGCTCGTTAGATAATATAGATTTGAAAACATTCTCCCCCTCAATCAATGACTTATTTTCTAAAAAGTTTAAAAGCGCTGAAGTCATTGATTGAGTTTTCAATTTTATGAACATTCTGTTACTGATTGTTTTTCAAGCAAATCATTTTCCACCAATTTGTTAAAACAAATATTTTTAAAGAAGAATTTTAAAAGGAAAAATATTTGAGTAGGGCAATGATCCTTGACATACTTTCCTTAATGTTTTAGGATAAGTGCACGAATTTGTGAAAATCGTTTAAGTGTAGCACTTTCCTTCTTTGAAAAACGGGTTGCTATCTGAAATAATAGCAAACCATGGTTTTGAAGAACGGGTTACAGTCTGAAGTAACTATAAGCCATATTTAGAGACATGTTTAGAAAGAAATATTTACACCTCCTGATCGAACTTCATCTAAAGTCTCGTGCCATTATTGAATGACATTTCAAAGATCGTAGATGTTATCGATACCAGAAGACATGTCTTGAGAAAACATATTTTTGGTATTTTTCAATTTTCTGATTTTTATGGGCTTTTGTTGATTTTATATTTTTCTATTTTGTTTTAGTTGGTTTTATATTTTTGTATTTTGCTTTTTGAAAAATATTTACAACGATAGAGAAATAGTTTAAGAAGATGATGATACGAGTACCGAGATAAAGAAATCGTTCAGCACTTAGTAGAAGATAGAAGTCATCATCTCTTAAACTTTCACCACCAAAGCATTCGAGGCTCTTAAATCATCGCAAGAACTTGAGCCTTCAAAAAGTGAATCTTTGGTAGCTTCCCCCCAAACCGACAATCCTCGAAAAAAGACATTTTCTCTCAAGCAGAAGAAGTGAAGCAAACAGTTTCATTGAATGAAGCTCAACACCCCGAAGAAGATGAGAACACCGAAGTAACAAGATAACACGGATCATCTTTGCGTTTATCAAACCTAGAATAAATGATTAAGCCCGATCACATGATCTTGTTGTGCGTCCCCGATGTACACATTACTCTTCGAGTTTGAGCAGTAATTCTGGGGAACAATATATCAACATCTTCATTTTACCAAGTGCATTCCAGTTATCTTCCATATAACCAATCAGCCCATAATGTACACAAGTACCCAACCGAGTAGAAACAACGACATCACGATGGCGGTTTGAATCACTTATCTTCTCGGATGTCAACTCGAATAAGCGATTAAGCTTGATCATGTGAACATGTTGTGCGACCCTGATGTACACATATCTCTCCCCTGATGGTTGCGATCACATCAGAATCATCTTTACATTGTGTACATGAAGCAATAGCCGGAAGCACTACCATAAATCATATAGGAGATGTCGATAAGCAATATCATCTCACGCTCCAAATATTCTTCTCATAATTCATCCAACTGAACGTTGAAGTAATACAAACCAAAATCTCCGGAGACCTCTTCCCCCCAAATGGTTGGAATAATGCATCCTTCCCCCAAATAGTTGGAATAATATATCCTTCCCCCAAATAGTTGGAATAATACATCCTTCCCCAAATAGTTGGAATAACACACCAAAGGCTACGAGTTAGACACTGAGTTTCTCTGCGGTAATGACATTTGTCTTTCCCGGGATTACTTCAATAGAGAAGAAGTATTAAGTTCATCACGTGTACTCGTTGTGTATTTAGATGTATGTCTCCTTCCCCCTTGCTGGTTTTGATACCTCAGAATCAGCAACACATTATACATACCAAATATTCTTGAAATAGAGAAGAACAAAAATTATCTAAAATGAATCCTGTGAGAATCAACTGCTACATAAACTCTCTCAGACTATCTTTATCAACCCATATGTAGACAATTTGAAGTGACCACTGAAGAAGCAAACCCGATATACCAAACTTGAAACTGAAGTAGAAATCCTCGCATTTGTATCTTAATCTTGCACTAATGTTGGAAGAACGGTGTCGAGAATTTATGCTCCAAGCAAATCTCTTAAGTACTCACTACTCAATCAAAGTATGAGACATTAACACCTCTTGCGATTATCCACAACGTTATGTGCGTGTGTCACTAAGTAAAACAACGTAACTTCTAATAGTGATAGTTAACCGTGTCTTCAACCATCCACCCATTGTTGGTAACTAGATAAACCAAGTCTTCAACTCAAATTCTTAAGCTCGAGCAAGTTATCAAATAAGAACACGCCTTTGTGAAAGTCGACTTCAATCTCAAATAAGTGATAAATGATTAACTCAAGTAATCAACTTGTGTCAAATGTCCAACACGTGAATAAACATACAATCGGGTGTATATTGACTCATTGAATGAACCGGAACAAATGATTCCTCAACATCAATGCATTCTTCCTAGAGGTATACATGTAGAGATTGATCGGAAGATTCACCAATAATGTTTTCGAGCGGATGAGGTAGTCATTTTCCTTAATGTTCATGTGGTTGATTTATAGCGCGCACATTGAGAGGAACAATAATCCGTGAAGATTTGGCAAAGGAATACCAAAGAGCGGATCATTATTCATGAACAATAATCCGTGAAGATTTGGTAAAGGAATACCAAAGAGCGGATCATTACTCATGAGTGCAACTGCAATATTATGATAGCCATTATCAACGCCTTGTGAAGTAATTGGAGATAAGGTTTCTTGAGAATTTCGAGAAGTACTTCTTATATGGTGAACCAATTAAGTCAGTAGGAACCGGAGCATGAGCTTCAGAAACTAGATGATCAACATTCGTTGGAGTTTGGAAGTACTCATCAAACATATCTTGAAACAATGAATCCCAAACAATGAATCCCAGTTATCCTTAGTAAGTGAAGCATTAGACGTTGAAGGAGAGTCATACGACCATAATTCAAGCATCCATCAACATGTAGTATATGCATTCTTCTCCCCCTCAAAAATTGCATCCGAAGTTGCCATTTTTTATTTGAACAAGTGAATAAGAATATACACCAATGAATGTAGATCCACTTGAGGGTTGAAAGAGCGTGGAAAAACATGAAGCTTGTTGATGAAGAATGTCGATGAGAATGGTCATAAAATGAAGATTTCTCTTCTTCTGAAGATAAAGCGCACTGAGGCATACACTTTTCTTTTCTTTAAGGAACGGGGCCTGAAGTGTTATCTACAGACGCCATTGTGAAAAAAATTTAGCAAGTCGCTAACTTGTCAAAACAAGTCGCTATAAGAAAAACCAGTAACAAGTCGCCTTTGTGAAAATGTTTTAGCAAATCACTAACTTGTCAAGACAAGTCGCTACCAAAAAAATACAAGGATAAGTCGCTACTACAAGCATCACCCAAATACATAACAAGTCGCTAGCAAGAATGTTTAAAGTATTGACAACTCCCCATGAGGAATATATGAGCCAACTCGCCACCAAGAACAACCTGCTATCAGTTAAGTCACCAACAAGAACACGTATTGACATATCTAACCAACACATATCACACAAGCAAATGAACCAGCAGTCATGTCCAAAAGTACTACAACGATTGAATAACATCACTACACAAGCATATACATAAACGCCTAAACATCAACACAACAATCAGATAAACTTTTTACAAAAGGCGCACAAGGGAGACCATGAATACACATGAACGCACCAACACATCTAACTTAAGATACCCTAAATACAACCAATCATATATCAATCACTAAAGCGCACCACCATTTTCAACCACACACTAACCTAGAATGGGAAAGAGAGTCGTGGGTAGGACAATCGGTGAAATCTGTTAAAACAAAGGTGTATTAGATACGGTATTAGGCACGGAGGATTCAAATCAAAACTTAAAAGAAATCTTACCACTTCAAGTCGCTATAAACCCGGTCACTTGAGAGAGAGATAGTATTTGAGATTTTTGAAATTTTATCAAGTGACAAGTCGCTAGGGCTTAAAGTATAGTTTTCAAGTTTCACAAATTGACACCTTCAGACCTTATACTTAAACAAAGTGAGACAAGTCGCTAGCAAGACATAATACACAATGCAAGTCGCTAGACCTAAATAGGACAAATCGCTAGCACAAAGTTAGGCAAGTCGCTATGTCAAAAATACCATTCTCAAGTATCAATAAATGACACATTTGATCCTTGTATTATGACAATAGAGACAAGTTGGTACCTATCTTAGTATCACACGTAAATATGTACTATAGACTCTATCACCCCTTGTACTTAGAAAATTGCATGCAGATATGGTGGATAAGAAACATTCATGTTGAATATGACAAGTACCATATAAGACATAACATGGATAAGCCATCAAGCACAATGAACATAAAGGATCATGACTTAAACATGCAGCATCAAACAAGTAAGCACATTACATATATCAAACAATGATGTAGAGATAAATTGAAAGATTCTCCCCCTCAATCAATGTCACCAATTAAGAGTGAACATTGATTGAATTTCAACCCCCGTTTAAAATAGAATATATCTTTTGTTCGAACTTCATCTATGGACCCGTATCATTATTGAATGACATTTCTAGGACCGTAGATGTTATCGATAACAAGAGATACATCTTTTATCAAATTTTGGGTAAAGATTTAATTAAAAAAAATTGATTGATTGATTGATTTTTTTTAAATACAAGTGATAATTAATTTGTACACGGATTCATGAGAACGAGTCCTGATTCAAGTCGAACAGGAGTCAAAGTACGAGGTACATCAATGCTGACAAGCTACAATTCCTGAGTGAGCAATCTTCATTTCTGTTGGAAACCAGGTCATGATGTTCATGATTGAATTGAGCATTGTACCTGAAAAAGATTGAGGACACTTTGCACTAATAGCACATGTAGTATTGCAAATAGATGAGTTAGTGACATGATTATCCTCATTATTGGATGTAGCACAGTCGGTCTAGGAGTATCATTAATAGAAATCCCTTTAGGTTCAATATTCTTGAAGATTTTTCCTGTGGGCATCCACTTAAGGCAAGATCTAGGTGTGTAAGTCCGTTTGGATCCTGCAAACTTAAATAATCTACCAGTAGGAATCCATTTGAAACAACTGCTAGTAGGTTTGGGTGTAGACACTTCCTTGTGTTGAGCCTTGGTCCTTTTGTAATTGGTTTGTTTCTTAGGGGATTGATCAGCCATGTGATGCTTCTAATATGAACTAGATGATCTCCTAATATTCCTGATCTTAGGGCTTGAACATTAAGGTCGGGATTGTTATTCATCATATCGAGAATGAATTAGTGAAGTATTGGTTTTGACAAAACTATATTCTCATCAACTTGGGAGGCAAGCTTAGATTTCGATGGTTTAAATCTTTACATTTTAAAAGCATTGGAATGCCTAACTACTGATTAGATTACGATTTATTCGGTACAATTGGCTTTCCCAAGGTCGATGGTTTTGCAAACTTAGTGTTCACCCTATTTCCAATAGATTTCCTAAGCTCATTTTTAAGGAAACAATGGTGAAGCTCTTATCTTGAATTTGGGCTTTGAGGCCATCAATGTCTGCCAACAAGGAGTTAGTTTGATCAATCAGCTTGGAATTGTTCTCTAATAAGTTCTTTCTCAATGACTCATTTTCCCTTAAAAGGTTGGTCACACATAGAGCCAATTCATCATTCCTAGATTTAAGCGGACCACTCACCTCATAGTTAGGATTGTTCATCCCTATATTACATTTCTTATGCAGATCGAGAGTTGCAATTTCGGATTACATATGGTTGAATCTTTGTCACCTAACGGGTTTTAAGCGGTTAATTTCAAAAATTCTCAAAATTCGGGAATTCGGTTTATGCAAGGTTTTGTAGAAAGAAAACTTTCTTCTCTTTGTTGTATTACAATTTCTAAGGAAATACAATGTTTTTCAAGAGTTGAGTATTTGTTTGAAAGTTCATCAAAAACCCTTTTTTCAACCATTTCATTTGTTTTAAAGATTCTAGACTCAGACTCAACCAAGAAACATTTATCAATATCATGTTCAGAATTAGGATCATTTTGTTTAGGTACATTACCAGATGCATTATGTTGATCAGTTAAGGGTACCTCATCACATGACATCTGTTCATTTGTCGGTATGATATCTGCATTCAAATCGTGCATAACAAGAGTCACTAAACTGCAGGCTGTTTCAAGCTTATCTGACTCTGAGCCTCTGTATTCAAGATCGACCGGTTTGATCATCCTTTGTTGTATCGATATTCGCATTGACATCACGATCCTTTCAAGCGAATCATTACCGACTTATCACAACTTTCACTTAATTTCACTTGACACTCATTCAAATTATCATCCTCTTGGCGACTTCCTTAATGTACTTTTCACATTATCCATAAGTTGAATAAATGTATTGATGAACTCATGAATTTCCATTCGGTTATGTTTCTTGAAGGAAATTCGATCACGTGTTGATCAAGTCTCGGAATATTCCCCATTGATAAATGGTGAAATTGGTTGTGGATTACGAAGTGCGACATTGGAATCATCCTTTAATACCTTCTTTTGGTAATTTGAAGCTTGATTGTTCTAAGTTCGAACAAGGTTCTTGTCAATGTAGGTAAGTCTGGCGAGAGAAACCGCATGTTCGATCCCAGTTGTGGATATGATTGTATGAGGTGCGAGATGAAGTAGTTGATAAGGCTCAATGTTGCATTCCATTTGCTTTGCATCATGTATCATTAAAAGGTGTGATTCTTTGATATTTGACTCGAGAATGTGAAGTGTTTTGATCATAATTTGCTGAATCAATCATGGTTAAGCAATCTGAGTAGCAAACAGTTTATTTGTTCTGTGAGGTATCATAGAGTTCGAGCACTTTGGAGATTAAAGGGTCAGTGGTGTAAGACATTGTGTTGATGGATGTTAGGCACAAGTCGCTTGCATGAATTCACCAAGTCTCTAAATACCTTGAAGACAAGTCGCTACTCACACAAGTCGCTAGGTACTCAAGTCGCTAGATACAAATACCCAGATGCACAAGTCGCTAAAGTAATAACTCGCTAAATGAGCAAGTCGCTAAGGAACAACTCGCTAAGAGGGCAAGTCGCTAAAGAACAACTCGCTACCCACAACAAAGTCAAGTCGCTAAAGTTAGCAAAGACAAGTCGCTACGTTGCCAAGTCGCTAACCATAATGGTACAGCCACTAGTTTGTACTATTTGTTGCCTTGTCTCAATAGACAAGTCGCTAGTGATCAAGTCTCTACCACCACAACTACAAGTCGCTAATAATTAAAGAAGCAAGTCGCTACCAAGAAAACAAATCCGAGACTCAAGTCGCTACCAAGAAAAGTTCAAGCACAACACTTTTCAATCCAAAACTAACCCAACCACAGTGATTCAAGCTTTCCAACTCAAAACCCAAGCACTTACAATGATTCTAAACACAAAAGTACAATCAAAATTCAAACTTTAACACAAGAGATGATCCAAATGATGCAAAAACCACTAAACTATTTCAAACCCAAAAACCATATAAAACCACTAGAAATCCAAGAACATGTAAGAGAGATGATCAAACCATGGCTCTTGATACCGTTTGTAACATATTGGATTTCACAAACACATCAATATTATAAATATGGGCGTATGATTATATGGTTTTAGAGAGAAAGTGCGATATTCTAGTAAGAGAAACACATGGAAGGTTAGATTCCAAAGAACATCCAACCTCTCCCTCGGGGAGAGGGCTATTCTCAAAGAAGCACGCCCTCCTTGGTGTGGATCGAGCATACAATGGGTAAAGACCCGTCCTTCCTCCACGGTGTTCCACTAGACTAAACTATGTTAATAACTAACTAACAAATAACGTAATAAACGATATGTCTACGAGCTAACTTAAGCTAGATTATATTTGGGGTGACCGATACTTCACTTTGGAATTTCTAATTCCTAACAAAAATTCTGGAAACAGTGCTCGTACATCACCTCTACTGCCGCTCCTTGATCAACGTAAATCCTTCTGACTGTGTATCCTTTGATATCTGCTTCGACTATCAATGGTTCTTCGGATACATCTCCTGGTAGAATGGGAGGGAAAGCTATAGGAACATTCATCCAATCTTCCTCTTGGTTGGCAGCCTTTCTTTTCTGTCTTTTCCTCCGCCGTATACCATATTTATGATCCTTCCTCTGACGGGCTGATTGTCCCTTGGAGGGTTTCTACCTCTTTGCCTTACGTCCTTTAAAAGATGGTCTAATTTGCGCGTGTCCAAAGCTATCTTTAATTGCTCCTTGAGGTGGTAGCAATCGTTGGTGAGGTGGCCTTTCTCGCCATGGTAGTCGCAGAATTTGTCTAGGTTTTCTCTTCTGGGCGCTCCCCTCAAAGGTGGGGGAGGTGGCATTTTCAACTGAAGCTCTGTTGCTAGGATTTCCTTTGGTGGTTTTGAGAGGAGATTCAAATCTATTGGACGGGTATCATTCCTATAATGGTTTCTTCGGTATCCATTTCTACGATTATCTGCTCTTGACGGGTAATAGGGGTGTACTGGTTGCGAGGTCTCTGTTCTATCCTCCGATCTCCCCTTCGTCTGTCAGAGAAGTTTGAAGTTCGGGAAGCTCTGTCCTGGTGTTGAACAGCAGTGTATGGTTTATGGCTCCACTCTCCTCTAGGAAGCTCGGTGGTGTTGTAAGCTTCTTCAGAGCGTACAAAGTCGTCTACCCTTGTCATCATTTCCGTCACGGTTTTTGGGATCTTGTCTGAGAAACGTTTTACCAACTCCGGGCATTTGCTCCCGTTTATTAAGGAGGATATCTGCATGATCTCCGGCACCCCCGGAATGTAACTAGCCTCTCCTTGAATTCTGGCAGCGTTTCATTAGCTTTCCTTACGATTTTGTGATTTCCATTGGGTCCTTGAGACACTTCCTCTAAGCGCGAATCTTTCAAGGAAACTCTCTCGGAGTTCCTCCCAGCTATCTATACTGCCGTTAGGCAAGCGATCAAACCAACCACTCGTCGGCCCGTCCTATGTTTGCTGAAACATCCAGCACCACACCGGCATTTGCCATCCTCCATGGTTAGCTGCTCCGGAGAAACGGGTGACGTGATCATCTGGGTCCGAGGATCCGTCATAAAGCTTGATGTTCTTAGGTAGCTCGTGTCTTGGACCTGCAAATTCTATGATTCGTCGGGTGAACGGGCATCTGGGAGCGTCCTTGTAGGGTTTTTGTAGATCTTCTTCTTCGACCATTTTTCCTTTGGGATCTTTTTCTTTTTCCACCTCTCGGGTTGGTTCCACGTTTCATCCCAAAGTCGATCCGTATGGGCTTTAGAATTTGTCTCCTTTCGTGTTGTGTTCTTTTATCGTGGCTTTTAGTGATGAGATGTGGCTTAGTATTTTTCTTTTAGGTTAGGAGGGTTGTCTCCTGAGGGTGTTTCGGTTGAGGACCCGCCATTCACTAGCCTTGGTAGTTTGAATAACGGTCCCACGGATGGAGCCAATTTGTTGAGGTAAAAATGTGTCTTCACCTAAACAAGTAAATATCCTTCGGCTAACCCTTCGTCTAGCTCTCCGGATTAAGGTCCTTCGGATCTGTTAACACAAAGAAAGCACGCGTTAGCCTCGCCTACGGTTTTATCCCTAGACCAAGCTCCGGTGTGAGAATGAGAATAATGATATGTCAAAATTACTATGTGTAAAATAGGGTAAAGAATAAGTTAACCTATGATGCAGTCACTTCGCTCCTTTTATAGGTGAGAAGTCTTGTCCTTACCCGGAGGTCACGTGGGGTGATGGTGGCTCTTTCGGGCGGGAGTTGACTTACTCACTCTGCTTAGGTCAGGCGGGAGCTTGGCTTACTCTGTTTGGTCCCTGTCCAAATAAGGTCAGGGATTCTGATAGAGATTCCTTTCAACGCCCGACCCGACAAGGGTAAAGGAATCACAAGTAATGGTGTCATATCAAAGCAAACATAAATATCCAAAAGAAATCTCAACATAAATATTGAAATAATCCAAGTCAAATGACTTCAATACATAGGTCCCCAATGAAAAATAAACTCCAAATGAAATGTCTAAAATATAAAGTCTTAAATGGCATCATAAGATCAAAGCTAAAATCTCTAAGGTAAGTCCACACAAGACTCATCCCAAAGCAATACTCAGCTCCAATGCTTAGATACCGCCATGAAGAAAAGAAATGCGGCTGAGCTTCAAAAGCCCAGTGAACAGATATACAAGCAAAACGAATACGAAACGAAAACGAATACGAATTAAAGTGAAAGAAAGATAGTGAAATCATAATCATTTCAAATTATAAATCAGGATAAAAGAATAAGTTTTATAGCTAACTACCTCGAGCCCAAACACATATGCCATATCATAAACATATTCATATTCATATCACATAAGGCAACATTTGTAGGGGAGACCTACCAGAGTTATGAAGGACGTGCATGCACGCAAAGATCAATCATCGATAACATATAGCATATAACATATAATATATAACATATAATGATCTAGGATGCACCCATACGCCCACAAACATACATTGATAATATAATATAAATTGAGCTCATAACAAATAATGATAAGGGACGTGGCGTAACTTCACTCATCGCCCTAGAGTCATGTCAAGTGCATTATCGACACGGACATGGAACCCCATGACTAGTTAATAATTGGCTCGGTGTCAAACTATCTTAGGTCAAATTAGAATGTCATAACTGACATAGATCATATTTTATCAAATGTTTAATCATGTTTTCAAAATCAAAAGTTTCATATCATATAGTTCAAAATCAAATGTTTTATGATTCAGAAATCAAAGTTCAGATAAGCAACAGCTCAAATAGACACATTAGGGTTCATAGCAAAGGCTTAGGAAATCCTAATACAAAAGCTAACGAAAAGAAAACGTTATAAGAAACCTTTACTGAAAAGGTCAGAATATCTGTACCTTATTCCAAAGCAAATGATCGAAAAGTAGAAACAAGGAAAGCAAAGGATTACTCCTTCTTCACAGAACCTATACACATTAACGGTCGTACATGTTATTTATGATTCCATAATCGTCGAAATGATCTTTTAATATTTGGCGTTCATACTTAGTATATTTAATGATCTTAATACTTTAGGGTTTTATAATTAAATGAGACTTAAATGTTTTATAAACAATATCGTAGATTAAGGTTCATTATGTCATTTATTAAAGTTTAGGGTTAAATGTGAAAATAGTTTAAACGTCATAACTCACACATGAAATAACTAATTAATATACTTAGCTTCAAACCTTAATCGACTCTCATTTATGTTCTAGGGTTTCTCATTCTTTAATATCTCATTAATATGCATTTACTTACATGTTACGCCTTTTAATGACTCGTTACTTAACCTAACACGTCATAAAACAATCTTTCCTTTTATGTTTCACCATACACGCTTATGATTTTATGTGACATACAAGTTACTTATTACTCGATTAATTACACGCTTACACATTTACAAGTTCACTTGACTTATAATTACGCACGATATGAGACACGATTCACAAACCATTAGGGTTTGGCATACCTTATTCGGTTTACATATCAAACTAGGGTTTATGTTTACATGACCTTTACTTACTTAATATACTTTTAAACTCATATGTGGTTCGGTTCAATCTAGGGTTTCGCTAATAGGTTATTACGCAAGTCTTAACTCATCTACGTACTTTACATATTTAAGTTATTAAGTTTTATACCTTAGCCGAATTATACACATGGTTCGGTTATAATACATATGGTTCGGTCCTTATGTAACTCGACATAGTCATGACCCGATTCAATAATACATATTACGTACATAGCTCTTTAATACTTATAAGGTTTAAATCATATGGTTTGCCTTGTTTTGGTTTCATACGGCTCGACACAAAGAAAAGGAAAACACAAGTCGACAAAACGAAACAAGTTACAATACAATAACTTAAGGTGCATCAAAAGAAAACGAGAATATGTTATACCTTGACTTGGTTGAAGCAAAACTCGACACCAAGGGTGTTGGTATTCGCCGAATGGAGCAAAGAAAAGAAAAGAGAGGCAACAACTAAACTAGGGTTTCACTTTTGTGATTATGTGTTGTATATATAGTAGTAGTATTTTCGGTTTAGGCTTAGGAGGGCTTGGGTTTCGGCTTGGCCCAACCGAACACAACCAAACGCACGCCATTGGGCTTCGCCTTTGATCCATCGAAACAAAACAAACACGACCCAAGTTATTTACGAGACGTCCAATCTTCGTCGTACTCAAAATCGATCACGTAATATATTCGTTAAGTTTTATTTATTCGCAAGTTAAGTTTTAAATTTCGTTAAATGATATAAATGTATTTTACGATTTTATAAATTTCGATTCCAAGGGTATTTTAGTCTTTAGTCGTTTTAGATTTTCCGTGTTTTACAATTCTTCCTCTAAAGAAAAATTTTCGTCCTCGAAAATTGAAATGAAACGAAAAACGAAACGAAATGAGAACATACCAAACTATTCAAAGAAATGAGGATAACTAGCTCGATCGACCTCGGTTTCCCAAGTAGCCTCACGCTCCGGATGATTTTTCCAAAGAATCTTAACGAACGGAATGACTTTATTTCTCATAACTCTTTCTTGTCTTTCTAAAATAGCTTCCGGTTCTTCGATAAAGACATATCGGATTGAATTTGATCAAACGGATAAGAAGCAACGGTAACGGATGATAGTTGTATCCCTTAGGAGTGATACATGGAAAACGCCATGAACATGCGATAACCGAGGCGGAAGTGCTAATCGACACGAAACTTCTCCTATACGCTCTAGAATTTCAAAAGGTCCGATAAATCGAGGACCGAGCTTGCCCTTGATTCCAAAACGTTTCACACCTCTAAACGGCGAAACTTTCAAAAATACACGATCTCCAACCCGAAATTCTAAATCACGACGATGCTTGTCGGATAACTTTTCCGACGAGACCTAGCTTCCTTCAACTTTTCTCTAGCAACAACTACTTTCTCATTAGTGATCTCGATCATTTCCGGACCTTCAATCAAGCGCCACCTACTTCATCCCAACAAATAGGTGCTCTACATTTCCTTCCATAAAGAAGTTCAAACGGTGTCGCTTTAATGCTAGCATGCCAACTGTTGTTGTATGCAAACTCTACTAAACATAAATATTCATCCCAACCGCCATCCATTCTAAAGCACAAGCCCTTAGCATATCCTCTAAGGTCCAGATAGTCCTCTCGATCGACCATCCGTTTGAGGATGAAATGCCGTACTAAAGTTAAGTCGAGTACCCCAAGCTTTTGCAAACCTTTCCGTAAACGAGAAGTAAAACGCGGATCTCCGCTTCGGACACAATAGATGCCGGAGTACCATGAAGTCTAACGATCTCTTGTTGAAAAATCTCCGCCAATTTACCAATACCATAATCCTTTCTCGACATAAGAAATGAGCGATTTGGTTAGTCGATCAACAACTACCCAAATCGCATCATGCTTCTTCCGAGTAAGAGGTAGTCCACCACAAAATCCATAGATATCTTATCCCACTTCCATGTTGGAATATCCAATGGTCAGAATAATCCACTAGCCCTTTGATGTTCAATCTTAACTCGCCGACAAATCATACACTTCGACACAAACGCCGCCACATCTTGCTTCATGCCATTCCACCAAAAGTATCGCTTCAAATCCCTATACATCTTGGTAGAACCAGATGGATAGTGAAAGGAGAACTATGAGCTTCACCATAACTTTCTCAATGGCACCGATCATTGGGAACACAAAGCCTATCTCCATACCATACAATACCGTCATTATCAACCTTAAACTCCGTCTCGCTTACCTTCTTCAACATTTTGCGCCACGGCCCACACAACCGTCATCTTTCTCGAGCTTTAATTTGTAAGATAAGGTTCGACTCCACCTTCATACTAGCCCAAGATCCATCAAAACCTCGTACACACAACTCAACATCCAAACTCTCTAAGTCACGCAAAATCCTAGGCTCAATCTTGATACTTGCAAGAATGCCCGATTTCGCTAAGCGCCAAGAACTACGTTAGCCTTACCGGATGGTATCGAATGTTGGTGTCATAATCCTTAAGAAGTTCTAACCATCTTCTTTGTCTCATGTTAAGTTCCTTTCGAGTGAAAATATACTTGAGACTCTTATGATCGATGAATATATCACACGCCTCCATACAAGTAATGTCTCCGGATCTTCAACGCGAACACCACCGCAGCCTAACTCAAGGTCATGAGTTGGGTAATTCTCCTCATAAGGTTTTAGCGCCTCAAGCATAAGCTATTACCTTTCCATGTTGCATCAAAACACACCTAATCCTTTCTTAGATGCATCATCAGAATTTGAAATCCTCCGAACCAGTTGGAAGAGTCAAAATAGAGTCGACACCAATCTCCGCTTCAACTCTTCAAAACTCTTCTCTCGCTCATCCGTCCATACAAACTTTTCACCTTTCCTCATCGGTTGGGTAGGGGTAGAGCTAAGCGAGAGAAACCTTCAACAAAACGTCTGTAGTAACCAAAGAAGTCCAAGAAAACTCCCGACCTCAACATCGTCGAGGTCTTGGCCATTTAGTGATAGCCTCAACTTTAGACGGATCCATGGTGATACCATCACCGATACAATATGACCAAGGAAAGCGACTTGTCTTAACCAAAATTTGCACTTCAAAATTTGGCGACAACTTCTTCTTCCTCAAAATCTCCAAAACTATCCGGAGATGTTCTTCATGCTCTTCTTCGACTTGGAGTAAACTAAAATGTCGTCGATGAAAACAATAACGAACTTGTCGAGGAACTCATGGAAAACACGATTCATCGTGTCCATAAACACAAGAAAGCGCATTGGTCAAACCAAAAGGCATAACGAGGAATCAGAATGACCATATCCGTACGAAACGCGGTCTTAGGAACATCTTGCTCCTTCACACGAATCGATGGTAACCGCACCTCGTGTCAATCTTCAAAAGAACTTAGCTCCTTGTAGTTGATCAAACAAATCATCAATACGTGGCAGAGGATAACGGTTACGAATGGTAATACGATTGAGTTCACGGTAGTCGATACATAGGCGCATGCTTCCATCCTTCTTCTTCACAAACAAGACAGTGCACCCCATGGAGAAACACCGCTAATAAATCCATTTTCTATCATCTCTTGCGCTTGTTCCTTCAACTCCTTCGCTCTAAAGGTGCCATGCGACACGGAGCCTTCAAATCGGTTCAAGACTGTGAATTAACTCAATGCTAAACTCAACTTCTAGCCGGGGAAGACCAGGAGTTCATCGAAAAAACGCCAAGAATTCGCAAACAACCGAAGATTTTCAATGTTAGGACTCTCCAAAGATGTGTCCTTAACAGATGCTAGAAAACCTTGGCACCCATGAGCAATCATGGTCCGCGCCTTCATAGCGGAAATGAGCTTAACAGATTTAAGAGGTTGAGAACCATGATAAACGAATTCGGATGTTTTACGCTCCAAAGATCACCGCTCTAGCATAGCAATCAATTGAAGCTCTATGATAAGCCAACCAATCCATGCCTAGAATGATATCAAAGTCGACCATATCGAGAGGATACAGATTTGCAAAGCTTAATACGATCATCAAAACGAAGAGGACACTTAACGATTTATGATCAATGATCACGTGGTTTTTCATAGGCGAGAAATCGATAAGTGATTTGTTAACGGTTTGGGCTTCATATTAAGTTTCTTAGCAAATGTGATAGATATAATGGAGTGTGTGGCACCGTATCAAATAAAACGAAGACAAAGATAATCATCAATGAAAAGAGTGCCCGTAATGGTACTCAAGTGCGCTCCACCTGGTTACGAGTAGTAGCATAGACACGCCCAAGAGTAGTCGGTGGCTTGATGTAGTTTCCGTGAATCGCCGGTTCTTCTTAGGGCAATCTTTAATCTTGTGAGCAAGTGGAGCCACAAGCAAAACAACCACCAGCTGGCCTTGAAACACCGTCCGGATGAGCCTTTCCACAAGTAGTACAAATAGTGGGGAGGCAAACCTCACCGTCCTTTGTTGACCAAGATCCCAAGCACGACCGATTTGCTCCTCGAGTGACCGATCCTTGTTGTAACGCTGGTTATTGTTACCTTGGTTTCGACGATCATTTCCATTCTTACCAAGATTTCTATTATCTTGACTCCTCGCCTCGTGGCGCCCAAAGGTCAACATTCCTTCCCGATCGACCTCACCGATCATAACTCCTATCCACTTGACCCTCGAATCGTAACTCCTACCGAATTTCCTTATAGTCATTGCCTTGAGTCCTACCTTGAATCCGATCACCATCGCGACACGCTTGTTGGAACCCAAACCTCATGAAAGATCTCAATGTTACGAGTCATGGCCATTGCAGCCGACACATTCTCATACTCAATATTAAGCAATCGGTCCAACACCCACTTCTTCGGCCCCCACTTGAAGTGCTTAGCTTGACGCCTACCATCTCCAAAGAATCGCTCCCACAAAACTCACCAAACCTCATAAACCTACTCATGTACTCATTAGAATTCTCATAATCAAACCGGTAGATTGCCCGATAATCCTCTCATACCTTTGTCGTCAAAGATCGTGGAAGTAACTGGTTATAGAAGATAGTCCAAACTCACCTGTGTACAAGTAACAAAGAAAAGCATCTCCTCCTCTTGCTTGTTTGAGTGCCTTCCACCAATTTAAAGCATCACCTTCCAACTTGAATGCACCAAACGAGTCTTAAACTCGCTCCACAACCCAAGACTTCAAACAACTTCTCAATATGAGTGATCCACCTCGGCCTCAGAGGAGTAGCAAAGAAGTTAAACGAAAGAGGCTTGAGCTACCAAACGCCGAGCCAAGTGTGAATACCGACGGGTTGATTTCCTCCACCACTACCCAAGCACCATTCGACACGAATGTTGCCGATCACTGCTCCATCATCTCGTGTAGTAAGACCAGGAAAAGAGAGTTGAGAGCATTAGCAATCGCAGATCCATGTTAGTAGCATCATCGCTCCATCCACGCTACCAAGAGTACGAGTTCGAACCATCCGAACGATTAGCAAAATGAACAAAGGTGAGATACGAAATGGAAGTACGCAGAAGGAATCCTAAAGTCTACCCAAATCCTCACTGTGTCAAATCCTAAGCTCTAAGGTCTCAAAACCTAGGCTCCATATGTCATGTGTCCCGACTACAAGTCGAAACCTGGCTCGATGCCATAAATTGTAACGCCCAACCCGACAAGGGTAAAGGAATCACAAGTAATGGTGTCATATCAAAGCAAACATAAATATCCAAAAGAAATCTCAACATAAATATTGAAATAATCCAAGTCAAATGACTTCAATACATAGGTCCCAATGAAAAATAAACTCCAAATGAAATGTCTAAAATATAAAGTCTTAAATGGCATCATAAGATCAAAGCTAAAATCTCTAAGGTAAGTCCACACAAGACTCATCCCAAAGCAATACTCAGCCCAATGCTTAGATACCGCCATGAAGAAAAGAAATGCGGCCGAGCTTCAAAAGCCCAAAGGAATGATATACAAGCAAAACGAATACGAAACGAAAACGAATACGAAATAAAGAGAAAGAAAGATAGTGAAATCATAATCATTTCAAAAGATAAATCGTGATAAAAGAATAAGTTTTATAGCTAACTACCTCGAGCCCAAACACATATGCCATATCATAAACATATTCATAATCACATAAGGCAACATTTGTAGGGAGACCTACCAGAGTTATGAAGGACGCATGCACGCAAAGATCAATCATCGATAACATATAGCATATAACATATAATATATAACATATAATGATCTAGGATGCACCCATACGCCCACAAACATACATTGATAATATAATATAAATTGAGCTCATAACAAATAACGAGATAAGGGACGTGGCGTAACTTCACTCATCGCTCTAGAGTCATGTCAAGTGCACATCGACACGGACATGGAACCCCATGACTAGTTAATAATTGGCTCGGTGTCAAACTATCTTAGGTCAAATTAGAATGTCATAACCGATATAGATCATATTTTATCAAATGTTTAATCATGTTTTCAAAATCAAAGGTTTCATATCATATAGTTCAAAATCAAATGTTTTATGATTCAAAATCAAAGTTCGGATAAGCAACACTCAAATAGACACATTAGGGTTCATAGCAAAGGCTTAGGAAATCCTAATACAAAAGCTAACGAAAAGAAAACGTTATAAGAAACCTTTATCGAAAAGGTCGTAATATCTGTACCTTATTCCAAAGCAAATGATCGAAAAGTAAACAAGGAAAGCAAAGGATTACTCCTTCTTCACGTAACCTATACACATTAACGGTCGTACATGTTATTTATGATTCCATAATCGTCGAAATGATCTTTTAATATTTGGCGCTCATACTTAGTATATTTAATGATCTTAATACTTTAGGGTTTTATAATTAAATGAGACTTAAATGTTTTATAAACAATATCGTAGATTAAGGTTCATTATGTCATTTATTAAAGTTTAGGGTTAAATGTGAAAATAGTTTAAACGTCATAACTCACACATGAAATAACGAATTAATATACTTAGCTTCAAACCCTAATCGACTCTCATTTATGTTCTAGGGTTTCTCATTCTTTAATATCTCATTAATATGCATTTACTTACATGTTACGCCTTTTAATGACTCGTTACTTAACCTAACACGTCATAAAACAATCTTTCCTTTTATGTTTCACCATACACGCTTATGATTTTATGTGACATACAAGTTACTTATTACTCGAATTAATTACACGCTTACACATTTACAAGTTCACTTGACTTATAATTACGCACACATATGAGACACGATTCACAAACCATTAGGGTTTGGCATACCTTATTCGGTTTACATATCAAACTAGGGTTTATGTTTACATGACCTTTACTCGCTTAATATACTTTTAAAACTCATATGTGGTTCGGTTCAATCTAGGGTTTAGGCTAATAGGTTATTACGCAAGTCTTAACTCATCTACGTACTTAACTCATTCAAGTTATTAAGTTTTATATACCTTAGTCGAATTATATATGGTTCGGTTCTAAATACATAGGGTTCGGTTTTAATGTAACTCGACATAGCCATGACCCGATTCAATATTACATATTACGTACATAGCTCTTTAATACTTATTAGGTTTACATCATATGGTTTGCCTTGTTTTGGTTCTATTCGGCTCGACACAAAGAAAAAGAAACACAAGTCGACAAAACTAATCAAGTTACAATACAATAACTCAAGGTGCATCAAACGAAGACGAGAATATGTTATACCTTGACTTGGTTGAAGCAAAAAATCTCGACACCAAGGGTGTATGTATTCGCCGAAGCAAGAGCAAAGAAAAGAAAAGAGAGGCAAAAATAAACTAGGGTTTCACTTTTGTGTTTATGTGTTGTATATATAGTAGTAGTATTTTTGGTTTAGGCTTAGGAGGGCTTGGTTTTCGGCTTGGCCCAACCGAACACAAACCAAACGCACACCATTGGGCTTCGCCTTTGATCCATCGAACAAAACAAACACGACCCAAGTTATTTGCGAAACGTCCAATCTTCGTCATACCAAAATCGATTACGTAATATATTCGTTAAGTTTTATTTATTCGCAAGTTAAGTTTTAAATTCGTTAAATGATATAAATGTATTTTACGTATTTTATAAATTTTCGATTCCAAGGGTATTTTAGTCTTTAGTCGAGTTTTAGATTTTCCGTGTTTTACAGAAACAGATTATATATATTTTTATTGGAAAACTCTTCTTACTACATTGTCTTAGTTACATTTTGCTAATTACACGCACATACACACACCATTGACCGTCAATAATTAGATTATAACTGTCTCTTCATCTTGTGACTCAATCTATGATCACAGCTATCATAGTGAATTACAACTAGAGCACATAAATTTGGGCCATATAGCAGCCGAGTTTCCAACTTTGAAGTGTTGCAAGCATAGCATGTGTTTCAAAATATTCACTTGTTGGATCCGTGTATCATTATTCGTTTTCTTGTTAAAGCCCCTCATATGGGTTGCACTTAAGGGTGTGTTTGTTTTTTGAAAAATTGTCTTACTTGCCTCTTACTCTTACCGAGTCGGAGGTAGTAAGAGGCGGTCAGACATTAGAGTTGTTTGTTTTTTGTCTTTTGAGTCAGACCCGGTCAGACATATGACATCTTATTCGATAAGAGATGGGGGCTTGTCTTATTGCCTCTTACTCGATAAGAGATTGAAGAATTGTGTTAATATAATATATTTGATGTAAACTATGTTATATTTATGATAAAAAGTCTCGTTTCATATTTACATAAGTTATTGTATCGCATTGCGTTAGTTTAATAAATAAATTGCAGAAACGAACACTTAGGGTGTGTTTGTTTTTGTAAAAAAGTCTTCTTACTACCTCTTACTCTTACTACCAGAGGAGAGGGATGTTTTGTTTGTTTGTTTTTTCTTTTGAGTAAGACCAGGGTTAGACATATAACATCTTACTCAAGAAGAGTGGACACTTGTCTTTTGGCTCTTACTGCTTTGTAAACTTTGTATAACATATTTGATTGTTTATTAACCATGTTATATTTATGATAAAAAGTCTTGTTTCATATTTAAATAAGTTACTTATTATCGCATTGCGATGATTTAATAAATAAATTGCAAAAACGAGCACTTAAAATCATTCGGACACTTGTACAAAAACAAACAACATTATTTCGTTCAGATTTAGACTTTCTAGCCACCTCTTACCAGTAAGATGTGGTAGTTAGATTCAGACCCAAAACATCTTAATGAAACAAACACACCCTTAAAGTCATTCGAACAATTATACAAAAAACAACATTATTTCGTTCAGAATTAGGGTGTGTTTGTTTTTTGAAAAAGTGTCTTAGTAGCCTCTTACTCTTACCGAGTAAGAGGCGGTAAGAGGTGGTCAAACATTACTGTTGTTTGTTTTTTTCTTTTGAGTTAGATCCAGTCAGACATATAACATCTTACTCAATAAGATCTGGCAGACTTGTTTTATTTCCTCTTACTCTATAAGAGATTGAAGAATTGTGTTAATTAACTATGTTATATTTATGACAAAAAGTCTTGTTTCATATTTACATAAGTTACTTATTATCGCATTGCGTTGGTTTAATAAATAAATTGTAGAAACGAGCACTTAAAATCATTCGGACAATTATACAAAAACAAACAACATTATTTCGTTCAGATTTAGACTTTCTAGCCACCTCTTACTGGTAAAATATGGTAGTCAGATTTAGACCTAAAACATCTTACTAAAACAAACACACCCTTAGTCTTTTCCCATAAACCTTGTTGAGTAAATTTCCATACTCAAACCTTTGATAACCGTGTTACCAAATACTACTTTTTGAGAGTCTCTTACCAAAACTACAAAGCGCGAATTAATTTACGTATCCCCCACTTTGCACCCACTTCTGAATGGTTGATATAGTGACACATATACAAGTGCAAGCAAAAAGTATTGCGCATCCCCTTCTTTGCGCATCCCCGTTTTTTTTTTTTTTTTTTTTTTGAAAGGATTACCCGGTAAAATAAGCGCATCCCTAGTTAAGTGGTTGCAATTGAAATCTACAAAAACTACTTTTAGATTTTCATTTATCACAATTGTACTTTACTGGATTGGCAAAAATTGTATAAAAGGAGACGTGATCACACTAAAAATTCTAAAGAGACTAAAAAATATAAAAAATGGAAAACCATGAGTTTTCTCAAGAGAAGTTTCCGGTATGCATTGTTAATGATGACCGTTGTAGTAACATTCTTTTATAAAAAAAAGTAGTTACAAAAGTTTCAAAGAATATGTTGTCAAAAAGAGTAGTGTAAGAAATTGGAAACTATGGGGACCACTAACAAAAGGCAAACTACTTTTATTTAGGACCACAGATTTTGGTAATGAGAAGAATTATTGTTGATTTTGGATTTTTTTTATTTATTATTATTATTATTTTTTATACATGGTTTCGACCGACATCATGAAATGACTAATTCGAGACGACTACCTTCTTGGATAAATTTGAGTCGTCGCATGAAACCTCCGTACCAATGGGGATTAATTTTCTCTAAGTTTCGAACCCAAGATCTCTAAGCACTTTCGTTTATTCTAATCCGTAAGTGTGAGATTGGCAATATTTTTAACCTTCTTAGTTCTTTCTAATACAATCATTATAGAATCCTTTAAATTGCTACACCCGCGCCTCTGCATCTCTTTATTTCTTGTTTTCTTTTCAGGGTAAATTGCAGCCCCTAGTTTAAACCAACCCATTTGGGTGTTGCCTGCTCAATCTAGCCACTTGTAACACTTGGAATTACACACCCAGCCGCCTTTGCCCTCGACTCATGTCATTTGAACTCGTTTGACACACAATTCAAGTATGTTATTGTTTCAGGTTTGGCGTTGGCCTTACATAACTGACTTCTCTCTCTATTTTTATATAATTGAAGTCATTACTACAGCTTCTACTCTACCTTGTAAATATCTTTCCACTCCACCTTGTAAATAATGTTCTCCATGTTCTTTACTGTTTAAAGCATTTGCCTTGACTTTGTATGCGGTTTAGATTATGGTTGGTTTATCGTTTTACAACTGTTGATCACACGTGCACGGAAATAAAAGATCAATTGTATTGTACTTGAATGGAATAAACCACCAAAACATTTGAAGGGCTTCTCGGCTAATATCACGAAGATTTAGCAAATACACAAAATCTGTGAGCAGAACTCGATAGATACCCCAGAAAAGTTACAAACTTGGTAACGACACGAGAATCCCACCCCCTCGTAGCTAGTAATGACGTAGTAGCATATACAAAGCATACTAGCAAGTATATGTATCTCATAAAATAATAAGCATACGCAGACCGTCAACACTAGTTCACAGATTTTTAACCCGCTTCTTACCACAGAAAAAAGCTATATACTAAACTACATATTGGTCATTAACACTTCAAACATGGGCTTTCTTTTTGTAGCCTTCTATGTCAAAAATTCATTCATAACTGTGCATTTTATTATTACACTCCCATAAACGATCGTCAAGTTGATTCCATACCTTCGGCTAGCTAAATTTTATTTACCTTCTCAATTAGCTCCAGTTTCTTAACCAGAAGCAGACACGGATTATGAGTAATAGTACAAGAGCATTTGGCCTGCATAAAAATAATTACATCAAGAACTTTATACAAATGCTGAATTCATACTTAATACACGCACACTAAGACCAATAAAAAGTAGCGAAAATTGAGAATGTTTACAGCTTTAACTATAATCTATTCCTCTTTCACACCACAGATCTTTTTAAGTTAAAAATGTGGTCTACACTAAACTACTGATACATAACTATCAGTACCTTGGAATCATACGTTTTCTGTCCTACAATGTTTTTTTGGAAAGGAAAAGAGAAAGAAGTAGAAAAAATGTCCTACAATGTTGAACTATACATATCGGTTACGTGTATATTGGTGCATCTTTAATGTACTATAACCTGCATACTGTACAAAGATATGCCCGTGTAAATTACATATCATCTTAAAATACAGGCCTGCAGCACAACAAAACTTCCAATAAATTGTGGTCCTACCTTACATTATCAGATATATCTTGCGTAAAGTACAAATCCAGTTTATACCAATATTCGATCATTTACCCATAATGTACCATGCACATGATTAAATTTGGCATTGATTGTGTTTGGAACCGTTTTAAACTCCAGCTGTGTTTAGAAACTTTTGGATGAAATCCATAATGTACACATTAGTACAAAATTTGCAATTTACTCTTGGGTTAATTGTTAACCATCTTGCAAGCAAACGGTTCAAACTCAATCAAGTTTCCCACAAACACGAGTAACTATTGTTGACTGTACATAATAAAGGAAAATTAACTAACTAAAATTCTAGTACCTTTAAGAATATTCATCAAGATACACTTGTGTTTAACAACTCGGCAACTTTCTCTCGCACTTCGTCAATGTCTTGATTAGCAGAATTATCTTGAGAAGTTAATTTTTCATCCAACCGGAGAGCTTCATTCGTAGAATTATTTTGGGCTAGTAATCTGCTATCTAACCCGAGCAGCATTAACAGAATTATTTTGAGATAATAATTTGCCATCCAACCCGAGAGGTTCACCCTCAGAATTATTTTGAGATAGTAATTTGACATCCAACCCAGGAGCTTCATGAGCAGAGTTATTTTGAGATAGTAAATTGACATCCAACCCGAGAGATACATTGGCAGAATTATTTTGAGAAAGCAATTTGCCATCCAAGCCGAGAGCTTCATTAGCGGAAGTATTTTGAGATGGCAATTTGTCATCCAACACAATAGCTTCATGGACACCTGAAGGCTGGATATTTAGGTCAGAACTCAAATCAAACCCAGTTCGCTCACTAGTTCCCTGATAAGCCAAAGTGACCGCACCCTGATCAGCCAAAGTGACCGCACCCTGATCAGCCAAAGTGACAGCACCCTTATTAGCCAAAGGGACTGCAACCTGATCAGCTGAAGTGACTGCACCCTGTTCAGAAGCTTCAGCCGGTTCTTTCTTTGCCGTTTCCATTTCTTAGTAGAAGAGGTTCCATCATCTTCAAAATCTTCTTCTTCTCGCTCTCTATGCAAATAAACCCATAACTTCCTCTCCCGTCAAACTGCACACACGGATCCCGCTCATAGTGTAATCGGTCCAATGCACCACTAACAACCTGATTTACTTGAGCATCAGAAACATCTTCTACTATATATTGCGAGTCTCGGATTAAAGTACAAACATCGGCACGTGTTCCGATACTTCCTGGTAATCTAGCAGCCGCGTCTCGAACCAGGCAAAGAATAGTCACATGCGGTGGCCGATCTTTTTTCAGCATGAAATGATCACGGGCTTTTGATGTCGGCTTTCCTGCACCTCTTCTTGAAGGAGCTACGCATGACTTTTTACCATCAGCAGCTGTATATGCAAATGCCCGGTCGGGTATTAAATACCGAAGAACTTCTTCTTTACGGAAATATTCCCGAATTTCTTCAGAGCTCGGATTTATAGTGTTGAGACTTTTCTGAGCTCGCAAGTCTCTAAATCTTTCTTTCTCATCATAATTTTGCTGCATTAGTGCCACAGGGGGAGCAGGAAGACTTCCAATTTGCTGCAACGTTTCTTGACCACTTTTCAGCCAATTAGCAAATGAGTCCACTAATTTAACAAGCGTTTTGTGTGGAAGACCCCAAGAATCAGGAGATGTTACCTCCTCGACTATCTCCTGATCTGCTGAACTCTGAGAAACAGGACCAACCCAAGACCAGCTTTTAGTTGACTTCTTGTATAACACGAGTGCCTTCCATGCCTTTGCTCCCAAAGGTGCGGTTTTTGAAGCAAATATCTTCAGAACCCCTCTTACTAAATCTTGTAATGGTTCTTGAGTTTCCAGAATGCACGGGTCTCCAGGGTTTGTCCTCACTCGGTTGACTATATCCTTAACGGTCAGAGAAGGTACATTTGGATTAACAGGAGGAGGATCACAACTAGTTACAGCTTGATCTCCGTTGACAGCATCCTGCTTTACCTCACCAGCGTCATTTACATTAGGATTCTTGGCAACTTCCATGGTGTCTTCCGGAAGTTGAGTCACCATTGCCATCCGGACAGCCGACAAAAGGTGTATGATTGAGAAAGAAAATCCCGTGTGAACAGTAGGAGTAATCAAAATAAACGGTTTTTTCTGAGGTTCTTCCTCTTGTACTTCTATAACCGGTGCCTCAAGTATTACATTTTCAAACGGACTCTCCTCTCTCCATTTCCGTTTCCCCATGCTTTTAACATACTCAAGTTGATCATGACTTGGTTGATCATCGATATAGATCACTTCATCTTTTACTTTACGCTTCTTGGACCCTGAGTTGCATCCCAATAACCTTGCATCCACCATTTCCGGATGATCCTAGCCATAAGCTTCAATCATTTGACTTCTACTAGCAGAACCACCAACAGAAACATGATCTCCAACAAAGTCGTTTATGTGCCTTGGCCCATATTCCCCTTTCTGCTTCTTCCCACCAGGATACGTTTTTCTTATGGGCAACTGATACATACCTTCGATATGACCACCACCATTAAACATGCCAGGTCCTGACATATAGGGCTCATTAAAAAAATTGTTACCATGTGTCTTACCCTTCATTCTTAAATTTTGTAAAGACCCATCAAGATCTTTAACGCTCTTATTATTGTTCTTTGCCCCATGTTTAGGTTTCTTTGAACTTGGTATGGATTTCACACCACTAGGGTAAGCCCACTTGCTTCTCATCAAAGGATTACTATCGTCATCGTCATCCCCATACTGTTCTGATGAATCAGATTCTGTTTCCTCACCCTTTGCCAGCATTTTCATTCCTTCAGCAGCGGTCACAATCCGTGCTCCATTTTGTGTAGAAGCCGCCTTGTTCTTCTTTGACCCCGTCCTATATCCAAAGTGTATAAAAGTTGACTTTAAAATCAGAAGATTCTTTAAGGGGGTGTTTGGATGTGTGTTTTCAAAGTGGTTGTGTTATTTTGATCAATCAAAATCACATAACTAGTACTAGTAGTAGATACTCTGTATGTTCTTTTGATGTATTAAGTGCAATTTTCAGATTATTTTGATGTACAAGGACGTTCTAGTATCAAATGAAAAGGATATTTAAGAAAAGGCAATTACGTAAAATTGCTTAACCATATAATAATCAAATGGTTTTGATAAATCAATCAACCAAAACTGATTATAAGAGTCTTTGGGATTGCCTATTTTTTTTGCTTAGCTTCTGCTTAAAAATAAGTACTTATAAGCTGCTTGAAATAATTACTTTTGGAACTGGTGTTTGGGTTTGCTTATTTTGTAAAAAACGGCAATATTTGTAGAAGTGAATTTGATAGAAATTTTCAATCAAATTCATTTGTTGAAGGTTTTAGGTTAAAATCTGAGAGTAAAAAGTAATTTTAGTTTAGTATCACATAAACAATACAAAATAAGCAGCCCCTTGCCTGCTAATGAAAATTGGTTTTCTACTTAAAAGAAGCAGATAAGCCAGAAGTGTTTGAACGGAAATCTGGCAGAAAAGCAGAAAAAATAAGCAATCCCAAACACCCTCTATATGTCAATTATATATTTATTCTTGTAGAAGCAGATTTGTTTACTTGTGCATTAAACTAAGGGATACAGAATATTATCAGAAATTCAGACAAAATACGTGAATCAACATACCTATATGGTAGATCAATGGGTTCTCCATGTGCCTGGTTGTGCCAGTATGGCTCACCTACAACGTACATACCTTGTTGACTAGCTATCTGTGACGGAGTTAGTCCTCGTGGATCTCTGTACATCAATGCATCTTGTAAACCAATTTTCTGATTATGTTCAGGCCGTTTAAGCTTCTTCCCATAATCATAAGGATATCTTGAATTAGACGGTTTTGCAGTCAACACTTTAATATCTGACAATTGATTTACGGGCCTGTTCCTACCGTAAGGGGTATGCAAGTCGGTGTTGAAAGGCACATGCATACCCATGAAAGCTTCGGGAAATTCTGAACCTCTCGAACCTTTATATTTCTTCCCAGCTAAATTATGATCTCGATGAGCAGTGACATCATACATTGTTTTTTCTTCATCTTCTTTGCCTCTGTAATAATCCTTCATTTGTTTAGAAAGAAATGATGAAGAACCCGAAGGCCCTGGTTTTACTTCCAGCATATTTGACCCTGCAACCTTTAGCATTCCTTTCATATTCTGCTTCCCGAAACTGGCTGGTTCTAAAGCTAATGCTGGACTAGATCGATATCCGGGATATTGACCCTGACCCGGACCCCACTTCTGTTTATGATCTTTAATCTTCTTGTTGCTCCAAAATCCATCTGCAGATTCCTCAACTTCAGAGGAATCAGTTTCCAATTCTTCCATCTTCTCATACATTAAGCTTTTTTGACTCTTCATGATATTCAAAACACGAAGCTTTTCATCAATGCTATACCCCCTACACTTTGACCAAGCATCACGTATCTGAACAAGATTGTTGACCATAGTATTCTGATGCTTCCTAATAACATGATAATGCTTATGTTTCTGAAAGAAACCTAACCCTTGTCGATAAAGCGAGACTCTTGGCTCACACAAACCACCCTTCAACATCTCAAAAAGCTTATTTACCGGAACCCCGAAATGAAAATTTGAACCCGTGAAAAGCTCTTTCATGGTACGCATAAAATGTTCTTGGTCCATATCAGGAAGGTATTTTGTAAGACTTAATCGCTCATCTTCCGTCAAAACATCGTTCCAAACATCCATAGACAAAATATCCTCTAACCCCGAAAGATCATACAACTCAAACGGAATGCTACATGTCTGATCCCCAATTTGACAAAACTCCTCACCAGTCTCACCCAACTCAAGCAAATCAAAATCATCAGAAGCAGCACCGAATCACACTCGTCGTAACCAAAACCATCTCCTCCTCATCTAACTCCACACCCCTCGCCGAAACTCATCCTCTTCACTCGACATACTCTCCTCCCTACTAAACTCAGACTCTAACCTACTATTCGCAACAGCTTTAAAACTATTCTTCTCAATCGCCATCATAAAAAACCCGAAAAATTCAAAATTCAACAAGACCACTTCAAATTACCTCAATTCATCACAAACCCTAATACAAAATCAAATTTGAAAAAACACCCATTAATCAAAACACCATAAAAACACAAAAAGACAAAATCTTGAAACAAAAAACAAACATTACACATAGATACAAATCACGGCAATGAAATTGGATCAAATATTTACCTTAATTGAGCAAAATCCACAAAGAATAAGCTAAGAATTGATTAAAATTTCTTCATAGAAAGTTTTCCCCAAATTAGTGTGTGTTTTAGAAAACCCTAAAAAAGGGATCTTATAGAAATTAAATTTGTGGGTGTGATAGAGAAGAAGGTGAGGATGAAGAAGGTGATGGATACGTGGGGAGATATGGGCCGTTGGATTAAAGGGTAATAATGGAAAAAGGTGATATTAGGGTTAGAGAAAGAGATAGAAGCGTGTGGGGGTATTATTTATTTTTATTATTTTGCAGAGAAGAGAAGAGATGGTGATTTTTGGAGTTGGAGTTGAAGGTGGAGGAGACTGACTACTGAGTCACTCACTCGGGGGTTGGTTTGTTTCATGTTGAGAGACTTTGGAACTTTTGGTCCTTATTTTACTTTTGTTATATTCTCAATTTTTTATTTTTTTTTTCTTTTTTTTTAAAGAGTGTTTTTTATTTATTATAAAATTATAACATTTGTCAATGTATTGTTGTCATAAGCCTTCTTTAGCCCTTTTTTTATTGGTAAGCCTAGGTCCGGATAGATACTCTACTGGACCCGGACCATCTCTCACTTATCTTTTACGTTCTCTCTCATTGATCGACGCTCCGGCAACCAAACAAAACCGATCAACGAACGATCTGACACCGAAAGATCTATAGTGATTTGTGTGGGTGAAAGCACACTATCATCTATAGGAATGGATTATTTAAATGGGGTTATAGTCTCTTTGTGAGAGGGATAAATATTTTTATTGTGTTGTGTGGTTGTATCTTTGTCATTTGTTACCCGGTACTACTCTCTTTTTTTCTCAACCACATGTTTGTTATTTGCTATGGTTTAAAGTGTTTTTTTATCATTTAATTAGGTTGGTGTTTTTTGATCTTCTGTGTTTGTTTTATTTCATGATATAATCGAGGTTTCAAGACATAATTGATGTTGGTAGGTCTGAAAGTGTTTTCTTCAATTAAGTTAGTTTTTTTTTTTCTTTTTTATTTTTTTTAACTCCTCGGTTTGCTATGTTTCATGAGATAATCGATGTTGCTCGGTTTGGAAGTGGTTATTTGTTATTGTTTAAAGTGTTTTGTTCAACATTGACATAGGTTAGGTTTTGTTTATCTTTTGGATTTGTTGTAGTTCATCAGATAATTGATGTTGCTATGTGTGAAATTGTTCATTTTTTTTAATTAGGTTTTTGCATCTTTCAGTTACATGTTTGTCGCTTATAGTGTTAGAGTTAGCACCTTTGTGATTATCACTTTAGAGTTTTAAATACCTTGATGTGTTCCTGTTAATTTTATGTGAATAGCATATATTATATTTATTTGAGATTATCAATCACTACAATAGGATGTTTAAAGATAGTGTAAAAAGGCGTTTATATTCAGTTTAATGGATGTTTAAAAATTGAGATGGTGAGTGAACAATATGCAAAGTTGGTAGGATAGCTATTTGTGTTTACTTGAAGTTATGAATGCCGATAACTAGTTTCTGACTTTTTTTGTTGTTTGTTTTATAAGCTTATCAAGGGCATTATTTTGGCATAACATGAATTGTTGTTGTAGTACATGTCTACTATTTGTTTTGTGTTGGCCAAGAATTTGTCGTCGATTTATAGATGCATCCATTCTTTCTTAATTGGTGCCCATGTGAGCCTATATTTGAAAACCCGAGGTCATGAATGTGTAGGCAATGATGATTTGTCTGTGTGTTAACTATTTCATGAGTGTGGTTCGCGCATTCTCGTATCTTGGCGGGGTAACCAGGAATGCTATGTGGTTGCAGCCATGTCGGGTGCGTAGAGTGGCTCAAGGAATATCATATATGGGCCTTAAAAGGTTGACATGTAACATAACGCAGTCGGCCACATCAGTCAAACGGGCTTTGATAGTCCATTGGCCATTGTTGCAGTTTTCATTGAAATTATGATGTTTTAAAGTAACATTGAGTCTATTGGACTATTAAAGTCCGTGTGACTGCAGCAGCAGGACATATGTATTACAACAGTCCAAAAGCATATGGTAAGATCTTTTTCCAATATCTTCTTAACGCTAAGTGTTTGGTTTACATGTATTGACCTCTATTGGTAATGAAACATAGGTGCATAGAAACAGAATGGGGTGTTCATGAGAGGTTGAGCACTCACTTAAGTACCCTTGGTTGCATTTGGGTTATTTGGCATACTTACTGTACAATATTGATTGCAAGAGGCAATGTCTTTTAAATTTGGCATGCGCGTTCCCGTATCTTGGCGGGGTAACCACGGCTGTTATATGGTTGCACCCATGGCAGGCACGTAGAGTGGCTCAAGAAATTGGAAATCTAAGCCTCATTTTGGATGTTAACAGCAGCATTGAGGCTGATTTATGCCATCTGTTGAATCTGTTTGATACATGTGAAACTAAATCTGCCAACATGCGTATCAGTTCTTTTATGTGGAACTGAATCCACCAACAGTTTTCTGGGTACTGTTCGTTCTAGGTTTTTTTTTTGTCTGTTTGTTGTTGGTAAGCCAAGTTCCGGATAAAATAACATGAACCAGACATGGAACGTCTCTCAACTCTATCTGTTATGCCATGCTTTAATGAAAGGTTTGAGACTTTTTATTTGTTAAAATGAAATAATGCAATGTTTCCTTCTTTTTACTCATAAACTAATGACAGTTCCTTTTTAAGTAGGCATTGGAGTAGACAAATATGTTGGTCGGTCTTCGGTCAACAAAAATTACACTTCTTACTGGTGTGATCTCATCTTTTTTGTTGGTCGAACACTGATCATCTATGATGAGTATATCACAGATACAAAATCAGTTGCAACCTTACACAAAAGGCATGTGTGTACCTAAATTTTTATACTGTTTCTTAAAAAGGCTGGTTGCTAAAAAAGGCTGGTTGCTAAAAAAGGCTGGTTGCTAGAAACTCATAAACTAATGACAGTTCCTTTTTAAGTAGGCATTGGAGTAGACAAACTGTGTGTTCGTGATTAAATGTAGCATCTAACATCGTTACACAATATTGGCAAATGAAGAACGTGGTTCACTTTGAAGTACAAAGTTTCTAGCAACCAGCCTTTTTTAATTTTTTTCCTTTTTCTATTCTTTTCTTTTTTCTTAAATTTAAATTTTCAAAAGAAACAGATGTGTTTGTCAGTTAGATTCTTTCTTCTTTAAAGTCCACCACGTTCTTCATTTGAAAATATTGACATACGATGTTCAGCGTAGTTACCCATTCTGAATTCACATACAGTTCCTTTTGTTTTTTCAATAATCTAGCAAATCGCTTGGTGCAAGCATTGCAAAAAGGGACTTGAAACAACAAAAGGAGCTGTATGGGAACTCAGAAGGGTTAACTATGCTGCTTTATACCTGTTACGTCAAAACTGTTGATTGCAATGTTTATTGCAGAAGGCAATGCTGATTTGTCTGCGTGTTAACTATTTCTTGAGTGTACCTTGTGCATTCCCATATCTTGGCAGGATAACCAGTAACATTATATGGTTGCAGCCATGGCAGGTGTGTAGAGTTGCTCAAAGAATTGCAGATCTGAGCTTCATTAAAAAAGAAATTGTATTATGCTTCAAAAAAATTTACTTTTCCCGAAAAAAAGGTGTAACAAAAGACTGGTAAGTGATGTAATGTAGTCTGCAATATCGGTCACAATGGCTTTAATAGTCTATCGGCCAGTGTTGTAGTTATAATTGAAATTATGATGTTTTTAAGCAATATTGAGCCTGTGGGACTATTAAACCACATGTGATTACAGCAGCAGGACACAAGCATCGCAACAGTCCAAAACGAGATGGTAAGATCTTTTTTCAGTATCTTCTTAACGTTCACTGTTTGGTTTACATGTATTAACCTGTATTGGTAATGAAACGCAAGTGTTTGCAAACAGAGTGGGATGTTGAACAGAGGCTGAGAAGTGGCTTAAGTACCGTCGATTGTGTATTGGTAATTAAATGCACTTTAAAGTCCACTACATTCTTCTTTCGCAAATATTGACATACGATGTTCAGCATAATTACCCATTTTGAGTTTTCATACAATTCCTTTTGTTTTTTCAATAATCTAGCAAATCGCTTGGTGCAAGCCTTTGCAAAAAGGGAGTTGAAAAGACAAAAGGATCTATAAAGGAACTCGTAAGGGTTAATTATCTTCGCTTATACTGCTACATTGAAACTGTTGATTGCAATGTTTATTGTAGAAGGCAATGATGATTTGTCTGCGTGTTAACTATTTTTTTAGTATACCCCACGCATTCATGTATCTTAGCGGGGTAACCAGGAACATTATGTGGTTACAGCCATGGCGGTTGCGTAGAATGGCTCAGGGAATTGCAGATCTGAGCCTCATTAAAAACGAAACTGTATTATGTCTTAATTTTTTTTTTTTTAAAAAGGTATAACAAAATATAGACATGTGATATAACGTAGTCTCGCAATATCGTCACAAAACAATGACTTTAATAGTCCATCGATATTGTTGTAGTTCTAATTGAAATGATGATGTTTTAGAGCACTATTGAGCCTCGGGACTATTAAAGCCCGTGATCATGATGCAGTGAAACACAAGCATTGCAACAAAGGTAACAGAAACGATAAGATATTTTCACAACATCTTCTTAATCTTTGGTTGTTTGGTTCACATGCATTAACCATTATTGGTGATGAAACGCAAGTGCGTAGAAAGCGTAATCGGTGTCTAACGGATGTTGAGAAGTCGCTAAAATACCGTCGATTGTGTATTGGTAATTAAATGCGAGATCTAACATCGTTTGACAATATTGGCAAGCGAAGAATTTGGTGCATTTTAAAGTCCACTACGTTCTTCGTTCGCAAATATTGACATATGATGTTCAACATAGTTACCCATTCTCAGTTCCCATACAGTTCCTTTTGTTTTTTCACCAATCTAGCAAATCGCTTGGTGCAAGCCTTTGCAAAAAGGGAGTTTAAACGACAAAAGGATCTGTAAGGAAACTAAGAAGGGTTAACTATGCTGCTTTATAGCTGTTACATTGAAACTGTTGATTGCAATGTTTATTGTAGAAGGCAATGATGATTTATCTGTGTGTTAACTATTTCATGAGTTTGGCTCGCGCATTCCCGTATCTTGGCTTGGCGGGGTAACCAAGAATGCTATGTGGTTGCAGCCATGGCGGGTGCGTAGAGTGGCTCAATCAGTTGCAGATCTGAGTCTGTTTTTAAATATCAATAGTGTTCAATGTAGCTGCCTACTCTTATCTTTCTTCTCCAGTTTCTTTTGTTACTTTAGTGGGCTATCAGTGCGTTTGGTGCATGCCACTATGTAAAGTCTAATTGAATAGAAAAAGAAACTGGAGAGGGAGGTAAGAGCTTCTAGTTATGTTGCTATTCGGATAGTTTTACAATCGAATATTGAGTTTATGAGATAAGGAGAGTGGTCTTACTTGGGTGCTAAATTAACAGATTCACATATTTACTCTCCTGGCTGTAATGTTGATTACAAAAGGTAATAATAAACTTTCTGCTTATTAAATGTTTCATGAGTGTGCCTCATGTATCCCCGTATCTTGGCATGGTAACCAGAACTTTTATATGGTTGTAGCCATGGCGGGTGTGTAGGATGGCTCAATGAATTGCAGATGAGCCTCATTTTAAGTATCGGATCGGACTGGGTTCGCCGACGATTTTTTTTGTGTTCCCAAAGTGTCGGTGAATGAGAGAGATAATCAGATAGATAAGTGAGAGACACTCGGGGTCCGATGCATCTTATTTTTTTACGGATATATGCTTACCAATAACAAACAGGGTAAGATACATACCCTTTTTTTTCTTTTCCACAAGTTTATTATTTGTTATGGTTTAAAGTGTTTACTACATCATTGATTTACGTTTTTTTTTTTTTTTTTTTCATCATCTGAATTTTCTGTGTTGCATGAGATAAACGATGTTGCTAGATCTGGAATCCTCCATTTTTTTATTAGGTTATCTAATCTTTTAATTATATGTTTGCTACTTATAGTTTTACAGTTACCACCTTTGCTATTTGTCAATTTTAAGGTTTTAAATACCTTTATATGTTCCTGTTACTTTTATGTGAATACCATACATTATATTTACTTAAATTATTAGTGTTGTTTAAAGGTAGATATTTAAAAATAATATAAAATGCAATTATGGTTGGATGTATTAAGATAGTGTAAAGGCCCTGTATATTTAGTTGAATGAATGTTTAAAAGTTGATATAGTGACAAACAATATGTAAAGTTAGTAACATAGCCATTTTTATTTACTTCAAATTATGAATGTCAATAAGTGCTTTCTATTTTTTTTCCAGTATCTTAGCGGGTAACCACAATCGTTATGTGGTTGCGACCATGGCGGGCATAGAGTACCTAAAAAATTGAAAATATGAGCCTCATTTTACATGCCAATAGCACCATCCATAGTGTTTTAAGCCACCTATTCACCTTGTTTTATGCATGTGAAACCGAATAAAGACTGGGGCAACTCGATATTTCACCACGCTACCTAATATGTCTCCTAGGTCAGTTCTACACGCTTTAATAAAAGGTTTGTGGTTCTTTATAACTTCAAATAAAATGCTACAATTGTTGCTTCTTTTTGCTGCCAAGTTAACGACATCTTTTGTTTCAGGAGACATCAGTGTAAACAAATATGATGCTCACTATTTGACCAACAAAAATTGCATCTCTTGCTGGTGTTCTCTCATCTTTTTTGTTGGGCGAGTATTGATCACCACTTATGATTCGTTGTCTTGGACTTATGACGAGTATATCACAACTGCAATAGCAATTGCAAAGGTGGTAAGGAAAAAAACCATGTTGTCTGTAACAGATTCAGTACACAAAAGGCATACGTATTACTGAATTTTTATACTGTTTCTGGTGTTAGGGTAGAAATTGTGTATCTGTAGTTAAATGTATCATCTAACATCGTTTGCCAATATTGGCAAATAAAGAACGTGGTGCACTTTAAAGTGCAAAGTTTCTAGCAACCAAGGTTTTTTTTAACTTTTTTTTCCTTTGAAAAAAAACAAACATATATGTTTGTTACCCATATTTGTTTTACTTTAAAGTACACCACGTTCTCCATTTGCAAATATTGACATTCGATGTTCAGCATAGTTGCCCATTATGAGGTTCCATACAGTTCCTTTTGTTTTTTCAACAATCTAACGAATTGCTTGGTGCAGGCCTTTGCGAAAAGGAAAGTTGAAACGACAAAAGGATCTGCAAGAGAACTTAGAAGGGTTAACTATGCTGCTTTGTACCTGTTACATTTACACTATCACATATGAAACGAGGAGAATAGCCTTACTTGGGGTACTAAATAAACAAATTAACAAATTGACTCTCATGACTGCAATGTTGATTGAAAAAGGCAATGATGAACATTCTGCTTATTAACTGTTTCATCAGTATAGCTGATGTATCCCCGTATCTTGGCATGGTAACCAGGACTCTTATATGGTTGCAGCCATGGCGGGTGTGTAGGGTGGCTAAATGAATTGCAGATTTTAGCCTCATTTTAAATCTCAATATCACCAGAGGTTTCTGTCTACATGTTTTATTTGTTTCTTTCTAAAACTAGTGTACCTTCAACTGATATGAATACATTGTATGTAACTTTATGCACTTCTATATTGTGCAAATCCAGACTATTTTATCCTGATACAATATCATATGCCAATATTGAGAAATGAAGAGTGTGATGCATTTAGCAATCTAAAAGTTTTCTATCTTTCCATTAACCTACATCACAATTTTTATTTCTTAATACTGGCATACAATAATGATCAATCTGCTTTTTACCTACTGCTACACTATCTCAGCATATCTTTTGTGAAATAAGAAACACAAAAATTTTCTTGCAAACAGTTAATAGACATATGTTAAAGTTTCATTTGAACAGTGCTTCGGTAAATGTATAAGTTTAATGATGCAAATGCAAAAATTACTTTTGTGTTTGCTGTAAAGATAATGTAACCCTGTTTAAATAATATATTCATGTAGATGACACTATGCTTTTACTCACAAAGATCATTATAGATCTTTTAGTGTCAGATCAGGCTACATTGGCTGGTCGTGAAGCACCTTATGTATGATTTAGATCCAATTCATATTACTTTTTCAAGGTGTAAGCTTACCAACAACATCAAGGCTATGACGAATTCTAACATGTAGTTTTAAAAATGAGATTGCCCATATGTTGGCTTGGCAGCCTGTTATGGTTGCAGACATGGTGGGCAATCCACTTTTTGCAAACTGCTGCCCTATATGAGGTTGTCTTTTATGACAACTGGATTTTCTGTTTGCTAAGTTTACCAACACCATCAAGGCTATGATGAATTCTGCCATGTAATTTTAAAAATGAGATTGCCAATATCTTGGCTTGGCAACCTGTTAAGGTTGCAGCCATGGTGGACAATCCACTTTTTGCAACCTACTACCATATATGAGCCTGTCTTTTGTGACAAATGAATTTTCGGTTTGTTGTGTGCCTTCCTATTTTTGATAGATAAATTTACACTCAAGTCTGTAGACACCAAGGAAAATCTTTGTGCTTGCGACTTTCAGAAACATCTGGTATGCTTTCTCTTAAACTTCTTATAAGGACTTTGTAGCCTGTTAACGTGGTAGATAAGTGAGAGATGGTCTAGGTCAGGCACACTCTTTTATCCAGACCTAGAATTACCAATACAAAAATAGGCCAAAGAAGGCTTCTGTGAACAGTACTTCAACAAATGCCCATAATCCCTCTCACCAAAAGACTGTATCCTCATTATGTGACACAACCTGAACTTCTTTCTGATGGTGTGTGTTTTAGATATACGCATTTCCAATCTCTTATTTACACTGCGATGAATTTAACGGGTTTAGATAAATGTAACGTTACAAATATGTTAGTAAAACAACCTGCTTCAGGTTGCAACCACATCGATTACATTTCCAGCCATTGCCCTATCTTCAAATTTGCAACTATGCCACCATCTTTTCACACTGCTAAGGCTATGATGAATTCTAATAGGTCGTTTGAAGCATAAGATTGACAATATCTTGGCTTAGCAGCCTCTTAAAGTTGCAGCCATGGTGGACAACCCACTTCTTAACATATGCTACCTTATCTGAGCCTGTCTTAATATGTATCCGATTATATGAAGATATAATTTTCATTGCATTCGATTAAAGGTGATAGCATTTGCATTTTATATACTTTAATAATATACTAGTTTAAATAATTATTGTTAGCTTTATCTCTTAAACTTCATTGCGGTTGTTGTCAAACAAAGCTACGAGACCAAGTGCCGGACTTTTTGACTTATAATTCGTGTTCCTACGATATGCACTCGACATTCATAATTCATAGATGATAGGCCTTGCTTTCATTATATAATTGTTATTTGTAAACATATATTACTTTTAATCAAAATGTTTTTAGATGTTAAGTTTCTTATAGTTGTAATGTTACGCTATATATGTTTATAACTTTTAAATAAATTGAGCTTTGACAATAAATTAATTTTTATTTTCCCATCCAAATGCAATATACTATATAACAACTAAAAATTCTAACATTCTATGACAATGGTATTCATAGCAATTGCTTTGACATCAGACTTTTTTTTACACTGACTAACATAACGTGTATAAACATCCCGCAACAACGTCCGGGCATATATACTCGCTTTTGAACGTTTGTGGTGGCGGTCTAGTAAGAAAAAAGGTGTAATCACATCCCAAAATTCAAGCCGTTTTGCCAAATTAGTGTCACATCAGTATTTCACATTGACACATCCAAAATATCCCTCACTCATTTCACATGCCGTTTGCGTGCCATTTCACACTTTTTAGGCCCCACCACTTTTTTTTATTTTTTTAACAAACTACATTTTCATTCATAAAAATAAAAATACAAATTACAATATCAGAAATAAACAAAGTATGAAAATTAAACAAAGTACGAAAAAAAAAAAAAAAATTACTAAAATATAAAATACATCAAATTATTAATAAACTAGTTTTCTTCTTCTGGTTGGTATCGTTGCCAAATATAATCCATTTGATCTCGTTGAAGCTTTACGTGTACAGTTTATCACGCATTTCTTTTGCTTTTTTTCGTTGCACTTCGCATCTCTCGAACCATTCTCATTGTATATGTGGCTGTAAACTAACATACAAATCGTTGTAATCACTTATGTTGTACTTTTGATCCTTTAAAATCATGTTATACAGTATGATGCATGATAACATCAAATAGTCCTGAATATTAAGTGTTAATTTCCCCCGATAATGCTCGTATTTTATATCATTTATATGGATTTACGCTTGTTTTCCTCTATATTTCACTTTTAGGTAAATTATGAGAATTGGAGCTAAAGAGACGCGGATTTGGAGAATTTATTGAAGATATATCATAGTATGTTCATTTTGAAGAAGTTACGGCGTAACTCCTCTCTCACATTACGCCGTAACGAAAGCATGGCTCAGAAACCAACTCAACTGAAGATTACGTCGTAACTCTCCCAAAGATTACGATGTAACCAACTAGGTCAAATGAGGTTCCGCGCTGCAGAAGCTACGCCGTAACTATTGTCTCAATTACGGCGTAACCGGATTTATTGAAGATACGGTAACTCCTCCGGATGTTACGCCGTAACCAAGATTTTCGGTGCAAAATACGAAGAATTGATGTTACTGGCGTAACTCTTAACATTAGTTACGCCGTAACAAGATCTGGCCTATAAATACCACTCGAATTCCAGCATTTCAAAGCATCCCATTTCACACACAACATCAAGTGAACGTGAGTAGAAGTCGAAGGCAGATCTAGAGGAGCATACGGAGCTATCTCCAAGAGACAAATCACTCCCCTACGATAAACATTAGCATTTTATCTTTTATTTACTTTCAATTCATGTATTTCGTAATGTTAAACATTGAATTGATTGTTTTAGTTAATATGGTTGGCTAAGCACCACTGGTGCTGGCCTAGTTATGATTCCTTAATTATTTTGTTTATGTTCACATTGCTTCCGTATAATTATTTCTAAGTGTATGCATGCAGAGTTTATTGGTAGCTACCCTTGTTTCGGTAGTTTTGAATGGCGGTAGTGGCTAGTTACTTAGGAGATATGACCAACTGACCCTAAGTAGGTAGGCTGCGTGGGAAGGGTAAGATATGACCAACCGACGACCCTTTCGCTTGTGCGATTTGACCAACCGATCACCTACCGTTTGGATGAACTTAAGTCGGGATGAGTGTTTAAGTTTCACCGGGCCTCATTATTATGAATTACATGTAGCGGTACTAATGACTTTTAGGGACTAAGAACAATCAGACTTACGACGGGTGTGAATGGAATGGAATCATGGGGGATTTGATTGTCATAGCATCACAATCACAGTTATATTGAGCGACCTAAAGTGTCGTTTGGAAAATACATCGCTTGATTTAATAAAATAATCGAGTTTACAAAGTATAGGTCCCAAATGAAAATCAACTTGTGGAAAATAAGTTTGGTACAAGTCAAACGATGTTTTAAAGTGCATAAAATCCATGTGAGACGCGTCGTCACCGCGACTCTATGATAAGTCCTTATGCATGCCATGAAGTGAATGCCTTAGTTACACGAAAATACATTGCTAAAAGTGTCAACACAATGGTTGAGTGAGTTCATAGAGTTTATGTAAATGTTTAATCGACTACCACAAGTATAAATTATGTATGACAAATATGTCACAAAATGATACAATTGCTTAAGCACATGACACGAAGCTTGGTGATGTTCGCCCAACAGAGTGTTTTGCCAAACAACTCAAATAATGATTATGAAATGAAATGCATCCGTCCGGTTGGAATCCACCAACCCGGATGGAGGTGTCACCTCGATAGATCTATCCACTCACCCTCGCTTCTATGAAATTAACGGTTCATGATTATGAAATGGGGACATTTAAGCGGCAATGAGGTAACTTAAGCAATGTAATGAATTTGATATACTTGGTATCGTAATAAAATGATGTGCAATGTATTCTCCCGTAGGTTTGAAATAAGTAAAACTTGAATAAATCGGGCTATGAAAACTCACTGTTGCAATGATAATGATGATATAATGGCAATACTGAAATGAGGCGCAACCTCTGACTGTGATCTATTATGAATGATATGTTCTAATGTAAATCATGAAATAATGTCGTGCATGCAAATCCACATGTAATCTATACCACTTGTATATTTTTGAAAATAGAATTTATCGTCGAAATTTAAGTTTATGACATCTCGTCATGTTTATAAAATACTTTACAAGTATATACGTTGAATCAACATCCTACGATAGTCGTTTTGTGATTTATTATGAAATTATAACTCTTCGTCGTAAAATAATGTCATTTGACAATTTCATGAAAGTGAATAAACGGCCTTGAAAAGCTAGTCGTAAAATGGTGCACATCGAGTGTTAGGAAACAAACTCAACGGTTTTGGGAAGCTTGTATCATTATCTCAAAGTTTTAGCATTTAAGTTTTCATCCTAGAGGTCTCGATCATGGAGAAAATATAGGTAAAGTATGGTACTTTTGTCCAAAATATCGTTTAAGGGTGGTTTTCGCAAAGTTTAAGTGACCGTATTTTATTCATTACAACTCCGCTTGACGAACGGTTGGACATTTTAGAAAATATGCTAGGCGAACTTACTTTTACTAGAAGACATCATGTTATAAAAGTACTACATCAATGTTAAAACGACCCTCAACATGGTCTTCGTGGCGATATATTTGTCTATTAGAAAATATATTAGTTATACTTATATAAAATAGTTACGGCAACTTTGTTTAAATCGTGAATAATTTAATCGTTATAAGTCCGTTTTCACGTCTTTATATGTCCTTAGCTTCAATTAAAGTATACTAATATATTTTTGATAAGTCGACACATTTTATAACGCTTAAGACTCATTTTTGACTCGTAAAAGTTGAGAATACATGCTGAATTTTCGAAATTAATAGTTTTCGTCGTCAAACTTGAAAATAGCATAACTTCTTCGTTATAACTCCGTTTAACCCGTTCAAGCGACCACGTTTCGTTTTAAAGTATATTTTTGAATATCTAGCCCAAAATATTTTACAAACTGTCGAAATTTCCAGAATTCAAAAATATGATCAGACCTTTAAATAAAGTTGTCGAAATGAGTTTTTCTCGCGCAAAACCTATTCTAACCAATTCAAAACAACGCCGAAGCTATTCTAATCCTACCATACACCTTCTTAGGGTGTCATGGGTTCCTAAACATCACCAAAAGTGATATGTTTCAAGGAGTAATTATAGGATGATAAATATATACTTATATGTCTTAAAAACAATAAAAGTGGTATAAACATCAATATAACATGCATGTTTTTCTCAAATATGATGAAATGAACATAAAATGAATATGAAAGATGAAATGATCATGAAATGCTTACTAGTTACTTGATGAGGTGAAGTGAACAAAGGTTAATCCTAAACACCATAGGTTTTTATTTCAAAACCTTAACTAAGAGTGTGTCTAGATTGTAATAAACTTGACTTGAAAATTTATGGTGAACTCTTTCTTGATCCTTATGGTTGGCGGTTATGAAGAGAAGAGAGGAAGGAGACTTTTGATCTTTTACACTTTGTAGATATTTGAGTATGTATGTGTTAATTGAGTATAATAATGAATATAAGGTAAGATATTTTGCAAATTTGAGTGACTCACCCCTTGTGTCGACAAGGGGTATTAATATTAGATAATATATATATTTTATGTATTTAAATATATAAGTGTAAGTAAATGTGAAGTTAATTT
Organism: Chrysanthemum lavandulifolium; assembly: GCA_022545495.1. Taxonomy (NCBI): domain Eukaryota; kingdom Viridiplantae; phylum Streptophyta; class Magnoliopsida; order Asterales; family Asteraceae; genus Chrysanthemum; species Chrysanthemum lavandulifolium. The sequence continues at coordinate 145,412,710 of CM040238.1, forward strand.
AAGATAAGTAGTAACTTGTATATTTATTTGAGCATTTAGGGTAGCGTTAGCTAAAAATAAATTTTAACGGATCAAAATAAAATATATTGAAGTCATAAAATTATAAAAATACATTTCTTGCAAAATTTGAGTGAAATAATAATTATCGAGTAGTATTTACGACAACCGTCGTAATTATATAAACATAACAATTTATATACAAAATAAATTTAAAACATCGGTAAACTCATAATATTATTTTATAATCTTAATATGAGTATAAAAATATATTAGGATTATTTTTGGAAGTGTCGGATCAAATGTTCAAAATAAATGATTACGCGATAGCGTTTATTTAATAGGAAATTAAACGTTTAATGAAAATGCAAACCCATGCATAAACTGATATGAAATGATGTTACTAATGATATGTAGACTAACTCTAGTCTATATGAAATGTCCTTGATGATATTCCATGAATACGCGACTTAACCCTCCAGTTACGCGAGATTTGATATTCGTAAACCTAGTTTACGAAAAATGATGAAATAGTGAATTTTTTCAAAGTTTGCAAAATGACCTGAAATTACGAGTTGTCACATTCGCCCATCCAAAAAGGAATTCAGTCCCTGAATTCAGTCCATGTTAGGTTCTACGGTGTTATCGGTGAAAGGTGAGGATATTTGAGTCGCATCGGGTCGTCCAGTGTTTTCTGAATCGTACCGCGCCTTTCCAAGACGGGACTTTGAACATAAATCTGTTGCCAACTTGATATTCTAATGGTTTGCGACTTATGGAACATACTTCCAATATTTTGCGTCGTACATCGACGTAGCTTATCTAGCTATATGTTGTTACTTGTATGGCGATTCTTGATTTGTACAATTTCTTTGTTGTTTCATGAATGAGTTATGGACTAGTGAGTTAGACTTTCCGATTTTGACCCGTGAATAAGTGATTGACACCTCAACCATAGAGTGCCTCAATTGGTGTAGTCAATATGTTCATGTGCTAACTATTGTTGTAAGGGAACTTGTTCGATGAAGAATGATTTGCCTAATCATTTCTAGAAAATCACACATGCCTTGAGTATATCTTGTAATGTTTGAATTGTTCTCTCGCTCGACCATTGGTGAGGATAATAGGTGGTACTCATGTCCTAATAGGTTCCATGGGAATCTTGAAATGATTGTGAGAAGTCTAAGGTGAATCGAATAGCTTATAATAGGTACAATTGGAATTGATACCACGTGTCTCATGCCAAATTTCAAAATGTCAAGTCATCGAAAAGGACCTTATTGAAAAGAATAGATTATGGGTATGATTGTGATTCCTCGCGCTTCTAGTTCTAGCGAATGTCATGACTTGAGTCTTACTTGCCTAAGGTGCTTAGTCTCCATGACTAAAATGTTTATTGTTTGATTATCGAAGTGTTTCCATGCTATATGTTGTCAAGTCACAAAACCTTAAATATTTAAGTGATGTGGTGTAGTGGTTGATTTTCAAGATTTGTTCCGATATTGAGTGCTTCTAAAATATTTCATCACTTAGATTGTTATCATGCTAGCAAGAAAATAGATATCAGCTCATACTATGTCGAAGAATGTTTGTTCTAATTTCACTTGTAGATGGAGAGTGATTGATTGTCCGATATGTTCGGACTGTTGCATTTCTTGATATGGAAGTGAGGTTACTTGGAATTTCTAGAGAACACAATGCCTTAGGGAAGTTTATATCGATAACCTTATTTTAACCAAATTTTCCTTTAAGGAAACTCATTGTAGGAAGTTCACATATTGTTGAGGCCATGTTTATTGAAATGTTCTTTAGTCTTGGTTAGAAGACTTGGTTTATCCCTATAGTGTTGCTTAGTGTGTATTCGCCGTACTAAATCTTGTAACTCGGTCTAGCTAGTACTTTTGAAATGATATAATTTGGCTTCTAGTCCAACGATAGTGGTTCGGAATGTCTCGTGATGTCTTAAGATTTTGTTGGGTTTTGAATCATCTTACTACATACTTCTAGTCCTTGTTGGTAGTTCGAAATCCTTTCATTGTTTTCTTGTATCGAGGAATCCTCCTCATCGATGGTATAGGAAGCCTTTCCTAAAAGGTCACTCGTCAAATTCTAACTTATCGGTTGAGTGAGGATGAATGGCGTGAGGCTTCTATAGAGTGTTAACAAAAGAAATGTTTATGAACAATTTATCGATTACAAAGCTTTGCTTTTGAGTGAAGATTGTTTTAGGAAGTTTGAAATGATGCTTGTTACTTTCATGACATAATTCTTCCGAATTATACATAGGTGATCGAGCTATGTATAATCAAGGACAAATGATGTGATGCTTGGTTTTGTTGAAATGGTATTATGTTTCTCGAAGTTTTAGATGGTATTCAACGTTTTGTTTTGTAAGATAATGGCTCAATAATTTTTCGAGTAACATGAAAATCGTTTCGCATGATGGTATTAAATAGTTGATAAAATAACCGAAAGCCAATTGATAGGGTGGTAATGAAACAACTTGTTTTAAAACTTTATGAAACAATGTTTATAAGATGGTGTAGAATAGCTTGAAATAAAATTAAGTGAAATAATTTTATGAAGTAGTAGCAAAATAACTTGAAATATAATTTGTTGAATGGTTTGTAGGATACATGGGAGAACCTCATAGAATGGTAATATTCTCCTAATTAGTCAAGAATAAAGTTGGCCTAACCCCTAGTAAGATAGTGATGATTTGTCGCGAAATGATTGGAAATTGGGCAATTGGAATAGGAATGAAATGAACAAAGGTTGTGATTATCGTGGAGATAATAAATGATACAGATTACATTAGCTAGAAAGGTACTTATTATCTGTTCCTGTTGGTAGTCTAATCATGTCTCAAGTGTAAAAGCAGTAGGCGGTCTAGTGGCAATAGCCCTAGAACTCTCACAGTCCTCAAACCTATGAGATGGTGTAGTGTCTATAGTCTTAGTGATAGATGGTAATGGTGTGTTAAATCATGCACGCTTCCCAAGCTGCAAGTCAGATGTATGAGTAGTGTCTATGAGATGTGATGGCACGGATGGTACTCTAGATGACAATGATGATGAAAATGATGACAATGATGATAATGAAAATCCTTGTGGTGAGTTAAGAAAATAGGTTCACTAGGACTAAGCCTATAAGTCCTACCAAATGGTATAATATGTCCCAACCGAATGATAAAATTGTCCCGATCCTACGGTGAATCAATAGTGATCGTGATGGTGTAGGTGCAACTTGCCCTCCTAAAGGGTTCGGTCTCATCATCGATGTTATCGGTGTTGAGTCAAGCGATGTTAAAATTGTGATAGGGAATGACGGGCATTCTCCATGTCTAAGTATGATGTGAGTATGATGGGATGGGTATTTGAAGGCATTAATGTGACAATCGATTTGAAATGAAAGTAAATAACTCGCAAAATGTGCGTATGAAACCGCATGTATAGTGACTATGCACTTATGATGAAATGATGAGATGCTATGATGATGTAGTTATAGTCTAGGGTCAATGATGCAACCTAGTTCTCTATAATCTGAAGCTCGATGCCAATCTGTCACACCCCAAATTACTGTTTTTGCAATGAATGGAATTCACGGGATTGACTGTCATAGCATCACAATCACAGTTATATTGAACGACCTAAAGTGTCGTTTGGAAAATACATCGCTTGATTTAATAAAATAATCAGAGTTTACAAAGTATAGGTCCCAAATGAAAATCAACTTGTGCGGAAAATAAGTTTGGTACAAGTCAAACGATGTTTTAAAGTGCATAAAATCCATGTGAGACGCGTCGTCACCGCGACTCTATGATAAGTCCTTATGCATGCCATGAAGTGAATGCCTTAGTTACCTGAAAATACATTGCTAAAAGTGTCAACACAATGGTTGAGTGAGTTCATAGAGTTTATGTAAATGTTTAATCGACTACCACAAGTATAAATTATGTATGACAATATGTCACAAAATGATACAATTGCTTAAGCACATGACACGAAGCTTGGTGATGTTAAGCCCAACAGAGTGTTTTGCCAAACAACTCAAATAATGATTATGAAATGAAATGCATCCGTCCGGTTGGAATCCACCAACCCGGATGGAGGTGTCACCCTCGATAGATCTATCCACTCACCCTCACTTCTATGAAATTAACGGTTCATGATTATGAAATGGGGACATTTAACTGGCAATGAGGTAACTTAAGCAATGTAATGAATTTGATATACTTGGTATCGTAATAAAATGATGTGCAATGTATTCTCCCGTAGGTTTGAAATAAAGTAAAACTTGAATAAATCGGGGCTATGAAAACTCACCTGTTGCAATGATAATGATGATATAATGGCAATACTGAAATGAGGCGCAACCTCTGACCGTGACCTATTATGAATGATATGTTCTAATGTAAATCATGAAACAATGTCGTGCATGCAAATCCACATGTAATCTATACCACTTGTACGTTTTTGAAAATAGAATTTATCGTCGAAATATATGTTTATGACATCTCGTCATATTATAAAATACTTTACAAGTATATACGTTGAATCAACATCCTACGATAGTCGTTTTGTGATTTATTATGAAATTATAACTTTTCGTCGTAAAATAATGTCATTTGACAATTTCATGAAAGTGAATAAACGGCCTTGAAAAGCTAGTCGTAAAATGGTGCACATCGAGTGTTAGGAAACAAACTCAACGGTTTTGGGAAGCTTGTATCATTATCTCAAAGTTTTAGCATTTAAGTTTTCATCCTAGAGGTCTCGATCATGGAGAAAAATATAGGTAAAGTATGGTACTTGTGTCCAAAATATCGTTTAAGGGTGGTTTCCGGCAAAGTTTAAGTGACCGTATTTTATTCATTACAACCCGCTTGACGAACGGTCGGACATTTTGAAAATATGCTAGGCGAACTTACTTTTACTAGAAGACATCATGTTATAAAAGTACTACATCAATGTTAAAAACGACCCTCAACATGGTCCTTCGTGGCGTATATGTTTGTCTATTAGAAAATATATTAGTTATACTTATATAATATAGTTACGGCAACTTTTTTAAATGTGAATAATTTAATCGTTACAAGTCCGTTTTCACGTTTTATATGTCCTTAGCTTCGTATTAAAGTATACTAATATATTTTTGATAAGTCGACACATTTTATAACGCTTAAGACTCATTTTGACTCGTAAAAGTTGAGAATACATGCTGAATTTTCGAAATTAATAGTTTTCGTCGTCAAACTTGAAAATAGCATAACTTCTTCGTTATAACTCCGTTTTAACCCGTTCAAGCGACCACGTTTTAGTTTTAAAGTATATTTTGGAATATCTAGCCCAAAATATTTTACAAACTGTCGAAATTTCCAGATTTTAAAAATAAGATCAGACCTTTAAATAAAGTTGTCGAAATGAGTTTTCTCGCAAAACCTATTCTAATCAATTCAAAACAACGCCGAAGCTATTCTAATCCTACCATACACCTTCTTAGGGTGTCATGGGTTCCTAGACATCACCAAAAGTGATATGTTTCAAGGAGTAATTATAGGATGATTATAACTAATAATACTTAATAAAACTCTTAAAAGTGGTATAAATTCAATGTAACATGCATGTTTTCTTCAAATATGATGAAATGAACATAAAATAAATATGAAAGATGAAAATGATCATGAAATGCTTACTAGAACTTGATGAGGTGAAGTGAACAAGGTTAATCCTAAACACCCTAGGTTTTATTTCAAAACCTTAACTAAGAGTGTAACTAGATTGTAATAAACTTGACTTGAAAATTTTGGTGTTTCTTTCTTGATCCTTATGGTTGGCGGTTATGAAGAGAAGAGAGGAAGGAGACTTTTGATTTTTACACTTTGTAGAATTAAGTTGTATGTGTTTGTGGTTTGAGTATAATAATGATTATAAGGTAAGATATTTTGCAAATTTGAGTGACTCACCCCTTGTGTCGACAAGGGGTATTAATCTTTAGTTAATATATATATTTATATATATTTAAATGTATAAATGTAAGTAAATGTGAAGTTAATTTAAGATAAGTAGTAACTTGTATACATTTGAGCATTTAGGGTAGCGTTAGCTAAAAATAAATTTTAACGGATCAAAATAAAATATATTGAAGTCATAAAATTATAAAAATACATTTCTTACAAAATTTGAGTGAAATAATAATTATCGAGTAGTATTTACAACAACCGTCGTAATTATATAAATATAACAATTTATATACAAAATAAATTTAAAACATCGGTAAACTCATAATATTATTTTATAATCTTAATATGAGTATAAAAATATATTAGGATTATTTTGGAAGTGTCGGATCAAATGTTCAAAATAAATGATTACGCGATAGCGTTTATTTAATAGGAAATTAAACGTTTAATGAAAATGCAAACCCATGCATGAACTAATATGATGATGATGATACTAATGATATGTAGACTAACTCTAGTCTATATGAAATGTCCTTGATGATATTCCATGAATACGCAGCTTAACCTCCGAGTTACGCGTGAATTTGATATTCGTAAACCTAGTTTACGAAAAATGATGAAATAATGAATTTTGATCAAAGTTTGCTACTCTACACACGACCGGGTACACTGCCCGTTAAATGACCGAAATTACGAGTTGTCATTGAAGCCATCCAAAAATGGTGATCATTCCCATAAATGGCACGATGGAGGAAGCAAAAGGAACCAAGGCGGAAATCTTGATGGAATTGCGACCATTGCTAGCAAAATTGAAAACTGAGTGAGATATGCTAAAATCGAGAAACTATTCATGCCATCCAAGTAGGTTGCGAAGGGTGGAGGAGGACATCTCACCAAAATTGTCCTTACATTAACGAAGAAAACACAATCGAAGAAGCTAAATATGGAGAAATCGACCGCTTTATTGAGATAATCGAATAATAATGGCTATCGTGGAGGTCCCTGGAAACTATAACCGTGGGCCTTATGGAGAAAAGGCCCAATATTGAAGAGACCATCAACAAATTTACGGAAACTTGTTCAAAGACAAAAGGAACAAGATGAATGGCTAAAAGAATTCTAGGAAAACACTGATAGAAGTCTCTCCAATCACGACAAAACCCTAAAGAACCTTGAAACAATGGTGGAAAAGCTTAGTGAGAAGGTAAGGAATAATAATACTAAACCGGAAGGGAAAAAACCTATAATGGAATGCAAGGTCATCTTTTCTGATGAAGATTCAAAGTTACAAGACAATTCTCCCATCAAAAGTTCAGATTCGAGTGAAAATTCCGGCGACAATGTGCAATTACGCCGTAACACTTCTTATGAGTTACGGCGTAACTATGTTTTTGACAATGATCACGACATTATGAAGAAGGATACCGATGATAATGACACACGGAGAGTTACGCCAGTAACCAAACATCACGATTCTGGCGTGGCGGATCGTGGTGACATATTTCTTGAGGTAGATGAATCGGGGACACGAGTTATTAACGAATGGTTCGATGACATTAGTTTATGTCGTAGTCCCCATCTAAAAGAAAGTATCACGGTGCAAGAAAATAGCCGTAGCTAAGGGTGAATGGTATGATCTTTGGGCTTCGATGCGACCCTCGGAACAAAACTGCGATGGAGGAACCGATAAGGATAGGGTCAAGGATAACAAATTTATGTGGCCTGTATTCACTAATGAAGAAAGATTGGAAAGCTCTCATTTGAATATGAGGAAGAACCACCGATTAGGCACTGTTGCACCCCGATAATTATCACTGATAATGAGTCCACACGAGCATGGCCTACATGCAATTCTTTCCGTGAATATTGCAACGGGGGTGATAATTTGAAAGATGAGGAATGGACATGTCCGCATGAGCTTGAAAGACATGACATTAAGTTTGGAGATTTATCCTTCGATGATTGGTATGCAATACAATTCGGGGATGCTAAAATTAACCCAAATCGCTAAAGAAGCTAAATATTAATTATGAGGAGCATTGTCTACATAAAAGCCCATAAATGATGATATCTCTGCATAGAGGATCCTCTAGCGACATCCATGGTGAGGTAATTAGAAGTCATTGGTGAGAAAATAAGGACTCTGGTGAAGTTTTTGGGCATCTTGCGACCGTATGATGGTTAATGCAACGGAGGAAGCGGTTTAAGAGAGTTGGAGAGGATGAATTCTTTTGGACTTCAACAAATGATGTGGAAAGGATGAATTACCTTGGTTAGACTATCTAGGATTTGATAATTGGGTGAAAATCAAATATGGGAAAGTCGATGCATTGACCAAGGAAAAGATATGGAAGGAATATATGAGTAAAGAGGAACCAAGCAAAGAAATTCTCAATGACATAAGTGAAGTGACGGATGAAGATATCAAGGACTCAACGAGAAATGAGAAAGAGGAATGCAAGCGGGTACTAGTGGAAGATTTACTCGACAATGAATGGTTTAAAGGTACCGAGTCCGGCGATGATGATATAGAGGATTTTGGATTACCTTGAATTACAAAGCGAGGATGGATTCATTGACCCGATGATGAAGCATATGAGAGAGAAGGTGTAAACTTCTTGGCATTCCGTATAAGAGGCCGCCACCAATTATAGCCGAAAAATATGAGTTCACTAGATACCATTTGGGGCGGACGAAAAATTTTATAAAATTCAAGATCAAGACTAAAGAGTACCTCCGCCTTGCTACCAATGTTGCTTGGGTCGACATAACTTGATGAAGGATATGGAGGAAGTTGGCCAAGGCGAAGGCCACCATAAAACCCGAGGCTCGAGTATAACTTAAAGACTCGTAAATAAAGAAAAGTGCTCTATCGGGAGGCAACTCGAATTATCCCTTTCATTTTTTATTTCCATTTACATTGGGTTTGTGTTTTCAACCAATTTGCGGGATTTCGGAAAAGTTGTTGCGACATCTTTGAGCGTAATACCATTCAACGGTTACGCCGTAGCTACACTCGTGTGGCGTCGCCATGTTATTAATTACAGGCGTAACTCCTTATGGAGGTTACGACATAACTACCTCTAACACTTCTTTCATTTTAAACACAATAACCTTGTATTAGTTTTCAAATGAACTTTGTGGGTATGTTCCTGTAAGCCCTCACGAGACTACACTCGTCCACTTGGGACACCAAGTGGTTTAAAAACTTGTTGCATCGCTAAATGCAACCGTGATTCCTCGATAGTGATTTAGGTTTCTTTTCATTTTTCTTTTCTTTTTAGAATTATGCTTGTCGGTAGTGTGATTTCGGGATTGAAGTTTGCTCGTGGATGCTTATGCAAAGGCGACTCTTTTAAATGGGCCTTCTTTCTTTTTTGAAGCAAATTTGGGGAAGTTCTCGCTCTAACTCTACTTTTCTCTTCACCTTTATTTAACGCTTAGTATAAAAGGAACTTTGTACATTTCAAGTGGGGGGACGGGAGTAGAATTGTCTCTTGAACTATATTTTTCCCTCGTTTTTATAGTTTATTTTGAAAAATTATGCCTTTTTTAAAATTTTGACATGTTTTTCTTAACCTAACTGGATTAGACCTTAGCCGAGCACATTATAACCCTTGATATTATATGGTGAGATTAGCCTTATCATTTCCTAATTTTACCCCAAATCCACCAAATTATGAGTGTCTTGGGTAGCTTGTAAACTTTAGAACTTGGCCTTTACATCATTTCGAGACCATAGGCGAGGTATGTTGAGTTAGCTCGATGTATTTGGACTTTTCAATTTAAGAAGGCAGTATTATAGGATTATCACCTAAATAGCCTACCATTGTGTGTCTATCGATTAGTCACCTCGACTTCTCGACCCCCATGTTAAACCCTTTGTTGCACTCACCATTAGTGCAAGATACCCCTAGATACACCCTTCTGAGCCATTCTTTTCATTTTGTTCACCCAGCATATTTTTTCGATACACCATTACACCTTAGCCTACCCTGTAGTCTTTATTTGTAATTAGGAAGTCATTATTTGCCTAAGTTCAAGGTTCAAGTGGAAAGGTTCGGGAATCACGCTCTCGTCGACGACATATCCTTAAAGATCATTGAAGACCCCCCAAATTCTCATATTGTTCATCTCAAGTGGGGGGATGTTATGTTATTATGTTATGTTAAAAAATAGCGATGATGTGATTAGAAAAAAAATTATTGTTTTCATTTGATTGTAAAGTGCGATGTTATAAGCACTATTGTTATGAGCTTAATATAGATTTAGTATCGAGGAGGCCACCTCGGTCACATTTCAAGAATGAAGTTGGAAGTGTGACCATCATGGCGTCATCTAATGGCGCATCTACCGGTTTTATCATGATCCGGTTTCTTGACTTAGAAACTTGAACTTTGGGCAGACGGTAAGTGGTGATGACTTAGTTGTAGATTTAGACTATTTGCCTGATTTTATTTTACAATAATTTTATCCCATGTCTTATCCTACCCTTTAGTCATGAAGCGTATCTAGGTGATGCAGCGAGCAATCTTTGGTGTCTTGGCCATGAATTTGGTCATGTATCATTGATTTTGTCCACTTCGCCGTGACATGTTAGTAATGACATATCACCATTAACCTTTGTCGTGTCAACCCATATTGCCTTCAAGAATTGTTTTGTCCTTAACTCTAGTGGTGGAGATTTGTGTAACCGCCAAGCTTTTGATAGAATACATGCTATGACTGTGCAATGAGTGATCACCCCGAAATTGACACTTAGAATAGTTGAGAGATTTGAGTGTTTTGTTCCTATTTCGTGAGGTGTTCGGCTTTGTTTTATTCTAGCATAAGGGATTTGTAAACTTATATTTTCGGGTAATGAGAGATATCTATTTAGGAATCTATCTAATAAGGTCTACTTGAGGGCAAGTAGAGTTCAGTGGGGATATTTGATAACATCAAATAGTCTTGAATATTAAGTGTCAATTTCCCAGATAATGCTCGTATATTATATCATTTATATGGATTTCGCTTGTTTTCCTCTATATTTCACTTCGGGTAAATTACGAAAATTGGAGCTAAAGAGACGCGGATTTGGAGAATTTATTGAAGATATATCATAGTATGCTCATTTTGAAGAAGTTACGGCGTAACTCCTCTCTCACATTACTGTTTATGTAAAGCGTGGCTCGAAAACCAACTCAAGCGAAGATTACGGCGTAACTCTCCCAAAGATTACGACGTAACCAACTAGGTCAAATGAGGTTCCGCGTGCAAGCTACGCCATAACTATTGTCTCAATTACGGCGTAACGGATTTATTGAAGATCGACGTAACTCCTTCCGGATGTTCTGCCGTAACCAACATTTTCGATGCAAAATACGAAGAATTGGATGTTACGGCGTAACTCTTAACATTAGTTACGCGTAACGTGTCGGCCTATAAATACCCTCTAATTCCGACATTTCAAAGCATCCCATTTCACAAACAACATCAAGTGAGCGTGAGTAGAAGCGAAGTCGGATCTAAAGGAGCATACGGAGCTATCTCCGAGAGAAATCACCCCTACGATAAGCATTAGCATTTTATCTTTTCTTTACTTTCAATTCATGTATTTCATAATGTTAAACATTGAATTGATTGTTTTAGTTAATATGAGCTAAGCACCACTGGTGCTCGCCTAGTTATGATTCCTTAATTGTTTTGTTTATGTTCACATTGCTTCCGTATAATTATTTCTAAGTGTATGCATGCATAGTTTATTGGTAGCTACCATTGTTTCGGTAGTTTTGAATGGCGGTAGTGGCTAGTTACTTAGGAGATATGACCAACTGACCCTAAGTAGGTAGACTGAGTAGGAAAGGTAAGATATGACCAACTGACGACCCTTTCTGCTTGTGCGATTTGACCAACTGATCACCTACCGTTTGGATGAACTTAAGAAGTCGGGGATGAGTGTTTAAGTTACTAGCACCCGAGCACTTATTATTATGAATCTAGCATGTAGCGATACTTAATGACTTGGCTTAGGGGACTAAGAACAACTGAACTTATGACGGGTCACTTGATTTCTCCAGTGGGACCCTTTGCTGATAGGTTAGGACGAACTGACCAAATGATGTCCTAGCGACTTTGACCCCACCTGAAGTAATTGGAAGTAATTAAACAAAAACATAACTAGTTAGGATGAATAACTAGGTTAGCACCCCTCCTCTATTGATCTCAACCCTCTCCTTTATTCGCAAAGTGTCACATGTATGATTAAATCTAGTGCTTATTTTGGCTTATTCGGTGCTTATTTACGAGTAATTTGTTTTTAATTGTCACTTTAGCTTATTATCATTTACTTAGCTTATTTTCGGTTCATCATTTTGCTTATTGAGTAGCTATTTAGCCATTTTGGCTTAAACTAGTGCTTATTCAATTTTTGTTGTTAAGATAAATAAGCTCAAACTTGAGCTTATTGGTGGTTTTATAAAAGTTTTAGTTTTGAAAATTGCTTATCTTAGTTAGCTTAATAAGTTTGTAAAGAAAAATCAAAAAATAAATAGTTTGCAAAAGGGAGTTCTTTGGGATTGAACCACAGCCACCTGACTCACACACACACACCTCACCAAGCGCCCTTGGGTCTTTTACTGTTTTTTCTTTGCACTATCTAATATATAACCCTTGTTTTCATTTTAGCTTATCGAGCTTATTAGCTTATTTCCGACTTATTTATACTAGCTTTTCAACTTTTGTATTTTTTTAACTTTGTATTAGTATAAAGTATTTTATAAAAAGTTTGATTTTTCTAAATAGTTTTAGTATTTTTAATCATTTAATTAGTGTAAAATAGTATTTAATTCATAATAAAAATATAAAAGTAAAAAAAATATAAATCTTTTTCTAAAATTTTCTTTTGTCATATATTAAGTAAGAAAATTGTTTTACACTTGTAGGACTTTTATTTCAAAATTTTACGTTTTGCTTGCTTTTCGCGTAATTTTTATACATAACGTGCGTTTTCATTTTAAATAACGTTTTAGATAATTTAAGTTTACGTTTTAATTAAAATAGTTTATTTAAGTTATTTTATTTTATAAATCACAAAAACATCATTGTAAAAATAGTGATAGCGTTTATTTAATATATTTTAGCTTTTAATTTTCTTTAATTTGCATTTAAGCCCTGTAATTTACAAAACTTTTTCTTTAGGTATAAATATTCCAAAATCCTTCTTGATCACTATCCTTAGTGATTATTCGACATCTGTCGTGTTAAACACCATTCATCCTCCGTGGGACTTAACGACCGGGAATCCACTATATTCCTCGATCTTAATTGAATTGCTTTACGAAATTTGTTTTAAGTTTATTACGGTTGACCATTCACAAGTGGTTAGCTTGTGTGATTAAACTTATTGTTTGGAGACCAACCAAATTTTGGCGCCGCTTCTTGGGAGGTATTTGTAGCGTGTTCTAAGCATTTTCGGACCGTACTTGCACATATACCACCGTTTGTAAGCAGTTTTTTTGTAAAGTTATCATAAATCAAAAGTTCATTAACACTTTTCCTAAAGTGTTAACAACACCAAACAAAATATAAAACAACAAAACAATCGTAACGTTTTCTAGCTTGTGTTTCCTTTAAGGTGATTCTTAAAGAGATACGATTTGGATAAGCGAGACGATACCAAAAATATTGTCCAAAAGTTTTAAACCCTTTGCACAAATCCATACCTCGTCTTTTCGGTGGTACTTAATAAATACATAAAATCAACCACCGCAAATCAAGGCGGTACACCTACCAGCTGGGGTGTGACCATTAATAAGTTCCCGAACATAAGATTTAAAACTTGCCTTTGTGTCCTTGTGATTTGGTGTACCTTTTTCAAAAAGCCATTTCATTTGTGATTATTGGTTTAAGTTCACTTGTCGTTTTGCCTCGCATTTGTTTTGGCGATCGATTTTTATACTTAGTGCATGCGCTTTCGTTCTTCGAGTTCTACAAGTCCACTTTACGAGCTTGCAAATATTCCTCGTGAGCGTGAGGGCGTTACGCTCCTTCACCGTGGTGAGGCGTCTACCACCACCGCCCCCAGTCGTAATGGCGGAAGACAAACCGATGAATGAGCTTCTCCAAGCACCCATCGAGGGTTCGGAGATGCTATTGTTGTCCCGACCATCGTGGGCGATACCTTTGAGCTCAAAACCGGGTTGCTTAATCTTGTAACCCAAAGCCAATTTTATGGTTTTGGCGGGATGATCCTCATGCACACATTCGATGGTTTAACAAGATTGCATCTACCATCAAATACAAAATGTCCCACATGAAGCAATTAAGCTTCTTACATTCCCATTTTCTCTAGAGGACAAGCCGGAATTGGCTTGAGAAACAACCCCTCGTTCCATTGAGACATGGGAGGATCTAGTCACCAAGTTTGTTAACGAATTCTATCCTCCATCCCGAACTACAAGTCTTAAGAATGAGATAATGAAATTCTCTCAAAGATTTGATGAATCATTCGGGAGGCATGGGATCGTTACAAAGAATTGCTCATGAAGTGTCGCATCATGGTTTTACCGAGTTAATGCAAATGGATACTTTCTACAATGGTGCGAACCGGACTAACCAAGACTCTTTAAATGCCTCGCGGAGGTAATTTCTTGAGCAAGACCACAAAGAAGCCTTACAAATCATAGAAAACAAGTCCCAGTCCGCCCTTTCCGCACAAAGACATATCGGACTCGATCTAATGCGGGACCTTCTACTTCATCTCCGTGAGTACATCTAGCACCGATGCTAAGATTGACAAACTCACGGATATTGTTCGAGCTTTGGTTCTTGCTAACCAAAGAAAGTCACTTTCACTCGAGACACCATCACATGGTGAAGTGAAGAAAGTTGAAGTATGTGTTACTTGTGGTGGTCCTCATGCATACTACAAGCTGTCTCGCCACCGATGGTAGTCCTTTTGAAGCCAATGCTATAGCCGGTACTTCACATCGGGAGGTAATCAATACCATCCTCAAAATGAACCAAACTACCGTGCTAACACTTATCGGGGACCACCGGTTTAACGAGAATCTAACATACAAAACCGGAATCAGAACCAACCTAGAATGAACCAAGGTTATCAAAACCAAGGTAATTTCCATCCGGACCCAATCAAGGTTTCCAACCTCAGGAAACCTTAATCAAAAAATTTCAATCGGGGAATCAATTTCGAAAATGAATCCTTCAAGGAATTTTCAACAACAAGGTCATAATCAAAACATCCGACCTCAAAATTTCCCTCCACGCTCCGATACCATCATCGATGAGTTATTGAAGCAATTCATGAAATCCCAAGATGAAATGAGCAGGTTGTTGGTCGGTCGGATCGGCGATCTCAAGAAGTCTTTAAATGATCAACCCTCGGGCTCGGAAAACTTCCGAGCAACACGATCGCTAACCCGAGGGGCGATGCAAAGCGATCACAACCGAAGTGGTGTTTCATACAATGGACCCGCTATTCCTACTACCTCTTCTTCTTCTCTCCGAAGGTAGTGGAAAGTGAACACGAGGCAACAAAGGACAAGGAACTTCCTACTAATAACGGAGGTACCAACAATGTCCATCCTCAAGTTGTCCGAAACCCAAATCCAATCCAGAGTTGTTTTGAACCTCCTGCGGCTCCGTTGAAAACCCCAAATCCAAATCTTCTATTCCTTACCCATCACGTTTGAATGAGCAAAAGCTCATGAAAAAGCCGGTCATCAAATGGACAAATTTTTCAAATTTTCCAAGAGCTACATTTTGACATAAGCTGCGGATGCTATCATCTTGATGCCCAAGTTTGCATCAACTCTCAAACACATGTTAAGCAACAAGGAAAAAGCTGTTTGAAATGGCTAAAACTCCTCGAGCGAGAAGCGCTCTGCGGTTATCTTGAAGAAGCTTCGAAAAGCTTGGAGATCTGGAAAATTCCTCTTACCTTGTGTATTTCGGGAATGGTTGAATGCTTTGCCTTAGCCGATCTTGGTGCAAGCATAAACGATGCCTCATTCGGTATGGAAGAAACTTTCTCTTCGGACCTTACTCCTACATGCATGACTCTCGAGCTTGCGGATCGTACAATATCCGTCCACTTGGAATTGCAGGGGCGTATTTGTGAAAGTAGGAAAGTTCCATTTTCGGTGACTTTGTAGTTGTTGATTTCGATCTTGATCCACGGGTTCCTCTCATTGTTGGAAGAGGATTCACGAGAGCGGGTCGTGCTCTCATTGATGTATTTGAGCAAGAAATCACATTACGTGTTGGTAATGAAGTCTGTCACCTTTAACCTTGATCAAACTTGAGGTACTCCGAAACTATGATTACGAGTCGGTTAACGAATAGATATCATTGATGTTGCTACGAAGAGTACTCTCGAAGTTCTTGGTTATGATCATAATTCTTGGTGATAATCTCACTCATTCATCTCAACCCATCATTGCCAATTCTACTCCTTCTCTCACTCCGTTTGAGGAAAGTGACTTCATCTTGGAAGAGATTGAAGCCTACTTATCTAGTGATTACATTCCATGGGAAATTGATCACGCTCCCATCGACATCGAGGGGACATACTTCTCATTGAGAAGTTGCTTAATGATGATCCATCATCACTTCCTTCCGTCGAGCTTCATAACAAGGAAGTCAAGTCGGTTGAGAAAAGCGAAGAATTTCTGAAGTCGAACTTAAGGACTTACCGCCTCATCTCGAGTATGCATTTCTTGAGGGTGATGATAAATTACCGGTCATTATTGCTCGAGATTTGAGTAAAGATGAAAAAATTGCTCTCATAAAGGTCTTGAAGTCACACAAGCAAGCAATTGCTTGGAAACTCTCCGACATTAAGGTATCAACCACGAGTTTTGTACTCACAAAATCTTGATGGAGGATGACTTCAAACCAGCAGTTCAACATCGAGAAGAGTAAATCCAAAATCCATGATGTTATCAAGCAGGAGGTTATCAAACTTCTTGATGCATGATTAATTTACCCGATCTCGGATAGTCCTTGGGTTAGCCCAATTCATTGTGTTCCTAAAAGGGTGGCATAAGCTGTTGTCACAAATGAAGATAACGAGTTAATTCCAACTCATTTGGTTACGGGATGGCGTGTTTGCATTGACTATCGTAAGTTGAATGGCGCCACCCGTAAAGACCATTTTCCTCTACCCTTCATGGACCAAATGCTTGAGAGATTAGCGAGGGCGAATACTATTGTTTCCTTGATGGTTTCTCGGGTTATTTCAGATCCCCATTGATCCACGGGATCAAGAAAGACCACATTCACCGCCCATACGGAACTTTTGCCTACAAGCGTATGCCTTTTGGCCTATGTAGCGCTCACAGCGCGTTCCAACGATGTATGATGGCAATTTTCCACGACATGATCGGAAACAATGGAGGTGTTTATGGATGACTTCTCGGTTATTGGGGATTCGTTTCAAACATGTCTCTCCCATCTAGATAAAATGCTAAAGCGGTGTGAAGACACCAATCTTTGTCTAAATTGGGAGAAGAGCCACTTTATGGTCAAAGAAGGCATAGTCCTTGGCCATAAGATTTCCAAAAACGGGATTGAGGTAGATAGAGCAAAAGTCGATGTTATTGCTAAATTGCCTCATCCTACTACAGTCAAAGGTATTAGGAGTTTTTTAGGTCATGCCGGGTTTTATCGTAGATTCATACAAGATTTTTCTAAAATCGCTCGGCCTATGACCCATCTTCTTGAAAAGATGCTCCTTTTATCTTCTCACTGAGTGCATCGAGCTTTTGAAACATTAAAGAAAAAGCTACGGAAGCACCCATTCTAGTTGCCCATTGGGATTTACCCTTTGAACTCATGTGCGATGCAAGTGATTTTGCTATCGGTGCGGTCTTGGGGCAACGAAAAACCAAGCATTTTCGGCCTATCCACTACATAAGTAAGACTATGGTGAAGCTCAAACCCATTACACCACTACGGAAAAAGAATTATTAGGCGTGGTGTATGCGTTTGAAAAGTTTAAACCATACCTTATCTTGACCAAATGCGTGGTGTATACGGATCACTCGGCTCTCAAATATCTCTTTGCAAAACAAGATGCAAAGCGAGATTGCTCGTTGGGTTCTCCTCCTACAAGAATTTGATATCATTATACGTGATAAAAAGGAGGCGAGAACACAGGCTGCGATCATCTGTCCGTCTAGAAAACCCTCACCAAGATGTTTTCGAGAAAAAGGAAATAAATGAAACATTTCCTCTCGAAACACTCAATGTTGTTTCTTTTCGTGGAAACTCTTCTACCCCATGGTTTCTTGACTTTGCAAATTACCATGCGGGTAACTTTGTGGTGAAAGGGATGTCGTCCCAACGGAAAAACAAATTCTTTAAAGATGTTAAACATTACTTACGGGACGACCCTACTTATTCAAAATTTGTGCGGATCAAGTCATCCGGCGGTGTGTTTATGGTCGGAAGCCAATGACATTCTCAAGGCTTGCCATTACGGACCAATGGGGACATCATAGCCCCAACTACTGCCAAGAAGGTGTTTGATTCGGATTCTATTGTTGCGATTTACAAGGATGCCCATGAATTTGTCAAAACACAGCGCTTGTCAACGTCACGGGAATATCTCACAAAGAAATGAAATGCCGCAAAACGCCATTCAAGTGTGTGAGATTTTTGACATCTGGGGCATTGACTTTATGGGGCCATTTCCTTCATCTCGCGGTAATAAATACATACTCGTGGCCGTTGACTATTTGTCAAAATGGGTTGAAGCAAAAGCTTTGCCTACCAACGATGCCCGAGTTGTTGTGAAATTCTTAAAATCTCTTTTGCTAGGTTTGGAACTCCACGAGCTATAATCGGTGATCGTAGTACGCATTTCTGCAATGACCAATTTGATCGTGTCATGCAAAAGTATGGTGTAACCCACCGTCTCTCTCTGCGTACCACCCCCAAACAAGTGGGCAAGTGGAAGTTTCCAACCGAGGATTAAAAGAATTACGGAAAGGACGATGGCGAAAACCGTGCCTCTTGGTCGGATAAAGCTGGATGGCGCGCTCTGGGCCTTCCGTGCGACTTACAAAACACCCATCGGGTGTACTCCATACAAGCTAGTGTGCGGAAGGCATGTCATCTGCCGATTGAGCTTGAGCACAAAGCATCTTGGGCCTTGAAACATGCAAACCGATATTCGAGACGGTGGTGATCACGGAAAGTTCAAATGAATGAATTAAATGAACTCCGTGATCAAGCATACGAGAACTCTTTGATCTACAAAGAAAAGACAAAGAAGATTCATGACTTAAAATCAAGAACCGCGTTTTCAACGTCGGTGATCGAGTCCTTCTTTTCAATTCAAGATTGAAGATTTTCTCGGAAAACTAAAATCCGTTGGTGCGGACCATTCACCATCACTAAAGTATTTCCTTATGGAACCATTGAGTTATCTCAACCCGATGGTCCAAATTTTAAAGTGAATGGTCATCGATTGAAGCATTATTTTGGAGAGGACATTCCTCCGTGGTTGTCCGGATCTACAAACTTTCCCCATGAACCAATGAATGCGGGGATCGAGTCAAGCTAGCGACTCGGGAATCAAAAACGATAGCATGCCACATGGGTTTTCACCGTGAGTATCACCCCTAGTGTGGGAGTTGCCCCATTGTTGTATATAAGTTTTCTAAAAAAAAAAAAAAAAAAATAAAATAATGGCGTAGTATTTCCCTTTTCGTTCTATGTTTCGGCATAACCGCGGTACTTTGAATATTGAGGGCAATATTCATTTCTAGTGTGGGGGAATTCTCACGAATTTTATCATGTAATTAAACCGCCCAATTCCCCATTTTGGCCAAAATTTTTTTGGAGTAAGTGTTTTCACTTACTCGGCAAATGGTAATCGATCCGCCATGTCTAACACACATAAGGATTGGCTAATCCGAGAGCAAAGCGGCTCTTGGTAAAGATATCTCAAATCCGTTTATGGCTTGCAATTTGCCCAAAATTGTATGGTGTTCAACTCACCATATCTTTAACTAGTGAAAAGTTGGCTAGCCCGCAAGTTTATGGCTTGTGGTAAAGGCGATTGGAAAGCCATAATTGGTAATCGGCTCACCAAAGATAATATTGATAATTTATCTAAGAGTTGGCTAGTCCGAAGCAAGCGGCACGGTAAAGACAAATCAAAACCGTTGAAAAGGCGGTGGTTTGCTCAAAATCATTTGGTTATCATTGTACCAAGGTTCTTACTTGAACTGAAACAATTGGCTACTCGAGTAATGGCTTTTGGTAAAGAGATGAAATCCATTAATTTTTCTCAAAAGATTGCTAGGGACTAGCAATATCTTAGTGTGGGGATTGATGAGTGTCTAAATACTCATCATTTTGTCTTATTTAGAATGCCAAAACATCGAAAACACTCGAAATGCATCAAAATGATAAAATATCACAAATAAGTGTTTTATGTGTTTTAAATGCAAAAATATCAAAATCGGATGAAAAACATATCAAGTTTGCATAATTGGCGGTTTAGTCCCCCAGTTTCAAAAGTTGTCAAATTTAGTCCACTGGTAATTCAAAATAAAGAAAATATCATTCAAGGTCCATGAAATATTCTAAGTTGTCAAAATGGTCCTTGAATAAATCTTTGGTCAAATGGCAAAAAGGTCCTCAACTTTGAAAAGTGTCAAAAATAGTCCTTGGATATTTAAAAAGTGAAAATTATCAAATATGGTCCTTGTACTATTCATATTTGGCAAGTTTGGTCCTTGTGATAAATTTGGAGAGTTGGCAATTTTGGTCCTTCATTTTCACCAAAATTACATGATTGGTCCTTATGATATAAACAAACCAAATGGACCCTTTATGCATTTTGATCCCCACCAATTCAAAAGACCCTATCATTATACTTGTGACCCCCATTTTGACCCCCCTTATTATATCAAACGGTCAAATAAAGTCAAACAAGCCCCTGTCATCTCCTTCATCCCCACACGCCATAGCCTTCCCTGTAGCCTCCACCATAAATGCTTCCCACTCCTTTCCTCACCCCTAACACACTATCCATCACTCTTGTCCCCCTCCTCTTCACCACGGTCAAAAACCATCATAGAAAGCGGTGCCCACTGTTCACTTTTGGCGCCAAATTGCAAATCAAAGGCTGAGATGAGTTGCAGTGATCCAAAGGCCAAGATTAATGATGGGAATTACTTAGAGACTCACGTGGAACCCTAATTTGAGTATATAAAAGGGAAGAGAAGGCTCAAAGACAACAATCTAGAATAATTGTAATTTGCTTATGTCGTTTTAATTATTTTAAGATTTCCAGTGTATTTCTTAGCTTTCAAATACTTGGTTTAAGTTATTTCAGTGTATGTAAATCTTTTCCAGTGATTAATTTCAAGTTTAAATCTCATTTCAGTTTATGCAATTTTTCAAGTTCAAATTCTCAAAATCTGTCAATGTTGTTGTTAGTTGTTATTAAGGACTGATAAGCCCACATAAGCTCCTAGATAGCTTATTTAAGCTATTAGAAACTCTTAAAATTCAGTTTAGAAGCAAAAAGCAAAAATTCATAAAAATCAAGAAAAATTAGTTAAAAATAAAAAAGCAATGAAGATGGTGATCAAAGATGGAGCAGGGTAAATATTGGATTGCCTTGGGTTAGAAGCTTTGTGGAAAGCTATTAGGATTGGTTTTGTGCTTTGGTTCTCAGCTTTTACTTGGAATCCAACTTGTAAGCAATTTTCCATTTGGCATATTCCTGTTAGAGTTGCTCATTAGCTTAAATTTCTGTTTGTTCATGTTTATTAGTTATAATTAAGTATATTTAAGCAATAAAAGCAGTTGCTTGTTCTTTTAAATTTGTAGTTAGCAAAAATCTCATTTTCACAGTCTAATTAGCATAAGTGTAATTTCTTGGTTTTATGTTGTTATTGTTGTTGTTTAATGTTTCTTTAGTCTTATTTAATGATAATATAAGGTGCAATCAGTTGTATGGTTTTAATCTTTGAAAGTCTTTGAAAATCTTCAAAGCAGTTAAGTAAAATGGTGTTTGGATTTGTTTGTTTAAGCGTGTTGGAGATTGTTTAATCCTTTGTCCTTGGTTGTTTCGTGTCACATTTGGTCTTAATAACTCAAACAAGTCATAAAACCGGTCCTCATTAGTTAAAAGTCAAAATGATCTTTGAATCTCATTTCTACTTAGCTGTTGGAAAATTAGATTGCATAATCATGCATTACGGTTTGGAAGTTGTTTATCTAGCTTAATCTAGTCTCATAATAGCTTAATATAACAAATTTAGTAGCCTAGGATCATTCAAATCTCATAAAAGTCAACCTACTATTTATTTCAAAAGTCAAAATCATACCACTGTGCAGATTGAGCCTATCACCTTCACAAGCTCACAGAGCTCATCGGTTAACTTTAGC
Organism: Chrysanthemum lavandulifolium; assembly: GCA_022545495.1. Classification (NCBI taxonomy): domain Eukaryota; kingdom Viridiplantae; phylum Streptophyta; class Magnoliopsida; order Asterales; family Asteraceae; genus Chrysanthemum; species Chrysanthemum lavandulifolium. The sequence goes on from CM040238.1 coordinate 145,435,082, forward strand.
TTGTGATTCTTAGCTTTTGAGAAGCTCACTGGCCATCTCAAGGTCCCGCTTTTAGTTTTCAATTTGTAGCTTATTTGGTAGGGTGCACTATAGCTTTTGTTTGTTCAAACACTCGGCATACTTGAGTCTTTACTCGATGGTTTTCGACTTTTTCACAAGCTCTCACAAGCTTATTAGTGAAAGCCAAACTGTAATTTAGCTTTTGGATAGCTTATAGTTGGTTAACTTGTTAAGTTCAGATCTTTATTTTCAATTCTAAGCTCATTTAAGTGCTTAAAATTAAGCTAGAAGGTGCCTAGTAAAAACAAAAGTGTCTCGTGATTAAGCTAGTGCTTATTTTCTAGTGCTTATTTCGAGTAATTTGTTTTTTAATTGTCACTTTAGCTTATTATCATTTACTTAGCTTATTTTCGGTTCATCATTTTGCTTATTGTGTAGCTTTTAGCCATTTTGGCTTAAACTTGTGCTTATTCAATTTTTGTCAATTGTTAAGATAAATAAGCTCAAACCGAGCTTATTAGTGTTTTTAGAAAAGTTTTAGTTTTGAAAATTGCTTATCTCGGTTAGCTTAATAAGTTTGTAAAGAAAAATCAAAAAATAAATAGTTTGCAAAAAGAGTTCTTTGGGATTGAACCACAGCCACCCACTCACACACACACACCTCACCAAGCGCCCTTGGGTCTTTTTACATTTTTCTTTGCACTATCTAATATATAACCCTTGTTTTCATTTTTAGCTTATCGAGCTTATTAGCTTATTTCCGACTTATTTATACTAGCTTTTTCAACTTTTGTATTTTTCTTAACTTTGTATTAGTATAAAGTATTTTACAAAAAGTTTGATTTTTCTAAATAGTTTTAGTATTTTTAATCATTTAATTAGTGTAAAATAGTATTTAATTCATAATAAAAATATAAAAGTAAAAAAATATAAATCTTTTTCTAAAATTTTCTTTTGTCATATATTAAGTAAGAAAATTGTTTTTACACTTATAGGACTTTTATTTCATAAATTTTACGTTTTCCTTGAACACTCGCGTAATTTTTATACATAACGACGTTTTCATTTTAAATCACGTTTTAGATAATTTAAGTTTACGTTTTAATTAAAATAGTTTATTTAAGTTATTTTATTTTATAAATCACAAAACATCATTGTAAAAATAGTGATAGCGTTTATTTAATATATTTTACCTTTTAATTTTCTTTAATTTGCATTTAAGCCCTGTAATTTACAAAACTTTCTCTTTAGGTATAAATAACTCAAAATCCTTCTTGATCACTATCCTTAGTGATTATTCGACATCTGTCGTGTTAAACACCATTCATCCTCCGTGGGACTTAACGACCCGAGAATCCACTATATTCTCTCGATCTTAATTGCATTTTAAGTTTATTACGGTTGACCATTTGTTTTAAGTTGATTACGGTTGACCATTCACGGATCAGTGGTCTTCAAGAAAGTCGTCAAGAACGGAGAATTATTTGTAAAAGCATGCCAAATTAAATCTCTCATGAAATCCTTATATATTTTGAATGTCATTGTAGTCACGTTTTCTTAAATACACAGGTATGAATAAATCAATAATGCACATAGTAAAATGATCAGGACAGTCACGTGCACAATGTGATCCCATTTGTAAATATTCATCCAACGCATCGAGTGTTGTCCCGTACGCCAATTGGCGTATGGCATAAGTGAATTTCATAATTACACTAAAACCCGATAGACCCGTAGCATCGGGTCTGACTACAAAGAAATCAAAATGCGCAGGAAGTTCATCACAGTGTCGATATAAGTTTCAATACCTTAAGTTTTTGCTCATACGATAGCGGCGTCTAAATAGTACTTTGGATATTTCGGATAATCCCTAAAATAGTTGTCCCACAAACGTTCTTCAAAGAACTTCGCTCACGTGATATAGCGATACGTCTTGAAGTTTGACCTTGCTTCCAACAATTCCGGATCTTGATATGCTTGCGTCCTAAAGAAAATATTAGATTCATCGTCGACGTCGGACAAGCTAACATATTCTTCATCGAATTCATATTTGATGTAGAGAATTTGTGTTGTGGTAGAGAAAAGTAAGTAATTGTGTGTGTAGTTTTAGTTTAGATAGTGTATATTTATCAAGTGTTTTAGTTTAGTTTTTTATTAAAAGAAGAAAAATAAATAAAAATAAATAAAATAAAATAAAAATAAAATAAATAAAATACACTAGTCGTTGCACATTCAAACACACACTCAAACGGTAACATATTTGAAAAAGCACACTTTGGCGTTGCGTGAGTTCACTCACATTTCTTTTGGCACAGGTGGTGAGTGGTGCGGTGGCGCGTGTTTGGCGGCACCAAAATGCATGCCACCTATGAATGGCATGGTTGCTAAGTGATTACGCCCTTGCTCTAAGGGTTGAAGCACGTGTGCTTGGCTCTCACCCATGCGTCTTTGTTAAAACACACATGACACATGCTTAGTGTGTTTAGTTGAGATGTTAGTTGTTCATGCGACCGGTTTGTGGAGCATGAAAAATAAGTCAACAATTCATTTTTTGGGCATTGATCGTATTTATTAAAAAAAATCTTTATTTTAATTAATTTTATGCAGTATAAATACTCTAATACCCTTTTAATTTTATTCACACTTTCAAAACATATTCAATCTCATTAATACAAATCCATATTTCTCATTTCTCACAACAAGTGGATTCCAAACAATTCTTGTTTACATCATCAGATGGAGAAGAATAATTAATTATTATGAATCTAAAGTTTTTAAAATAGGTGATTGATGTGGGGTTAGATGTGCAAAGCAAGCTTTACAAACCCCTAGATAATGTATCTAACCGTTGTATTGTAGTAAATGAAAGTATGAGGATTAATCATTCTATAAGGAAATAGTTAGGTAGATTCGTTGAGTATGATAGAAATGATTCTAAAAGAGCGAAAGATGATTAAGTTTGGTAATTTTGTTTATTTTAATTGAAAGCAATTAAATTGTCAGGGTTTTAAGAAATTTGATTTAAACTAATATTAACCTAAACATATGTAAATAAAATGCAAGGAAAGTAAATTTGCGTTTAAACTTGTCGATGGGAAAACATAATTATCTATGGTGCACTACTCCTTATTATTAACTAGCTATATCTATTTAATTTGTCACGCTTAATTAGTGTTTATGGAGGATATGCCTAAAATTATGTAGTGCATTGATCCAGCTCATACACTTTATAATAACTAGCCTAGTGCCTTAGTCCAACTCCTATAACTAATAATCATGCATTAGTTATCCAACCTATGTTTCCCAGTCCAACAACGCTTTACGGTTGCTATCTGTTGCACATAAACTAATCAAAGAACCCTATGCGACTTAGCAAGACCAATTATCTAAGAAAATTCTAAGTTTATGTGGTTTTTAGTCCAACAATTAACAGTTATCAGAAAACTATCACTATTGAAAATCTAATCAAATCGCAAGCAATAGTTAATCACAATCACCAATAAGAAATCGGTAAACACAACTAACTAAAACAAGTTTCATGCAATCCTACATAAACACTATAAGATCTAGCCTGACATGGCATACGAAGAACAAGTAAAAGACACAATCAAGCAAACAATGATAAACATAGTTGAATGAATAATGAATAACTTATCTTGATGGTATATGTTAGTTACAATAAATAAAATGGCTAGCATAGACATCTGCTAGGGTTTGTGTCCCAAGTTTGCACACAAATTATGAAAAAATACAAAGAATATACATAAAATTATAATGACAAAGATCAAGCATTAGGGCTGACGGTGTCAGCCCGCCTTAGTCGACTTAGGGTTTTTTCCAACCGACTCGGGCTGACGCTGTCAAGCTTTGGAGGTGACGACGTCAAGAAGAGGGGAATGACGGACCCTGAGCACAACTTGGTCACAAAAACTATGAAAACTTTAATTTCTAGGAACTTTTGGTGACGTCTTCTACTAAGGTGGTCACGATTTAAAAATCTTATCTTTTTCTTCCAAATTTCATCCAAATGAGCCCAAATTATGTCCAGTTCCAGTAAATGCATAAACTTTGACATATAAACCAAATGTGAATGATTTTAAGATAAATAAACACAAAGTGAGGCAAATGCACAAAATCATGGGATAAATGACCTCTAAAATCATGGGATAAATGACCTTTAAAATCATTAATTAGTTGCACCTCATAAAATATCCATACACTTGAGATTTGGTTATCCTAAATCAATTGAGCTTTAAACATTGATCGAATAAGATTCGGGGCATTTAGCATGGTATAAAAACAATTCATGGCAAAACTCGTCGACAAGACATTTTTGTGACTTCAAGCACTAAAATATAAAACTAGAATCCCATATAATAAGTTTTGGTTTGTAAGACCCCAATTTCGTGAGCGTAGTGAAATTCAAACTAGGTGTTACTCGTTGGTATACAGTTATAACAATAGAAAACGAACTCTAATTGAGTTGTTTTAAAACATTTATCATTCGAATTATATAAATATCTGAGTTTAAAAAATGAGGTCCCAGTGGTTCCATGGTTTACAAATTACATAAATAAGTTTTCGAATGATAAAATATGTTATAGCCTTCTTGAGTATTCGTTCCCCTCCGTGCTAGCCTCGTACATTATGGACCTGAGATAAACATGCTAAAAAGTGTTAACAAAAAGGTTGGTGAGTTCATAGAGTTTATAGAAATAATGTGAAAACCTTGTAAAATCATCATGACAAGTATATGTAAATACTAATTGTAGTTCATAAAACCTTCGAGTGTATGACTATTGTACTAAATATAATATCACATATAGGTAGTGTTTCCGTTGCACTAAGTTCTTGACATCGAAACCTTAAATTTATGTTTCTGGTTTGTTCAAATTTGCACCAAGTCTGTTGGTTTGTTATTATACCAATTCTATTGGATCGAGATTACTCCAAGTCTATTTGATCACATAGTTTGTACCACGTACATGAAATCATCCCATTTTGTAGATGTCGATAACCTCGATAATCTACTCGGTAAGGGGCCACCAATCCTTTTGTGTCTTGGTTACATTGTTATACACCCAAAGCGTTGAAAGTTGTTTGTTATTGCACTATCCTTATGAAAACCAAAATGTAAATCTCGTACCAATAGAAATTGGAATAATTGTTGCAATCATAGCCTAGTAGGTAATCTGTTGTTATACCTAGTGTTCTCAAATGTTTGTTGCATTTGTTTACTCTAACTGAGTCAACTTAATGGTTACATTAATCCAAATAGATCTAACCATAATATTTGTACTCACTATGCATAGTGCTTAATGGTCTATGATATTGAAACTCTAAGTATAGCAATAATGTTATTTAGCATAAATAAACATTTAGTTCAGATACAACATATAGTTTGAAAATAATCGAAATTTGAAATTAAAATAGTTGAGCATGTATCTCCCCCAAAGTATTTATAAAGTAATTAAACGAGTAAAAGTAGGGCTATGACTCACCGTGAGTTAATGATGTTTAGTGCTTAACGAATTCGATGGATAAGCCGGGAAAACCTCTACGTGCAACCTAAAATATGATGTTGCATTTTAGGTTTGGAATAACGTTGAAAAAATATAAGCGGGCCTATATAAGTTGTAATATTGATCATGATGTTGTATATGGTAGTTTATAAGATTCGAGTATGTCGTTTATAGAAATGGTTTTAGTTTGTGAAAACGTGTTTAGCTTACATATATCGTACTACCGTCCGGGCTATCAGAATCCAGAGGTCATGTAGTAAACGTACGAGGAGCTAGGAAACTTTAATTCGTAAATCCAACAACTCGTCAGTACGTTCACCTTGAAGAGGCCCCTCACATGAAGTTCTTTAGTATTGTAGTACTTAATGTGTGAAACATATATTTTTCTTACTTGATTATATGACACATTAAGAGTTTATAAAACACTATATAATTAAATAAAAATTCCTAAGTATTTAAAGTTTATAAATACTTACCTTAATATAGAATTCTTGTTTATAAGAAAAAAGGAAAGTAAGCGGAGCTTCAACGTGAAATTAATAACCTCCGAAAAACCCGAAACTACTTGGATATTATAACGACGTCTTCTTTGAAAACTTGAAGCTATTCGAAGATTATAACGAGTTTACTTGAAAACTTTGAAGAAAAGAGGATCAAAACTTAGTTTTCTTTCAAGAACACAAGATTTTTATTTCAAAATCTATAAGAAGTGCCTTTAGGATTTAGGACTTTAGATGTTAAGAAGGTTGGGTGCATTTTTTCCAAGTAATTTTCTTGGTATCTATAGGCTAGAGAATTTGTTTAATTATATATTAGGTTAATAATTAACCATGGTTAAGTTGTATATGTAAGCATCCTAGAAATCAATGGTTGAAACCAAGTCACGTTGTTTGATGACTCATAAAAACGCCACCTAGGGCAAGAATGAGGAGGTTAAGAGTTTTAGATAATTATCTTGCCTTTATGGAGTGAATTTTGGTCCCGGTAATTGCTAACGGTAAGTATTTAAATCATGAAACGAAACCGGTATCGATAAGGTTTTAAAATGTACCTTTTGAGGGTCGTTTAAGCCCTTATTTGATCACTTTTGTATCCGTTATTACTTAATATCGTTCCTTTTCACTTTTAGGTCTCTTGAAGGCAAATTCTCAGTAATGGCACTTATTTGGACGAAAAGGCGGATATCTGAAGAAAATAGCCAAAGTCAAGAATTGAGACACTCAAGTCGTCTTTGAACTACAAGGTGACGGCGTCCATCGCTTAACCGCGACACCGTCAGAGCATTTTGTGATGGCACGAAGCCAAATTTCTTATTTTCAAGTGACGGTGTCGGGGCTTTAAAAGAGTAGGCCGTCGCAACTCGGACGGCCTAGATTTGATCCAGACGGCGCCGAAAGTTGAAGAGGACGGCGTCACAAGCACAAGGTGACGCCGTCGCAAGACTAACGTGGCCAAGACGAAACCACGATGGCGGTGACCAAGGCGTCACAAATCATAAGGTGACGCCGTCGCATATGTAATCTATATATAGAATCCGAATTTTTCAAGATTGTGTGTAGTCTTTTGGAGTAAAAACCTAAACCGAACCAAGGTGTCTTGTACAAGATTTTAGGGTTCCAAACCCTAACTTACATCAAGATAAGTGTTTTACTTCATTAATTCAATTATGTCTTGATTATTTGTGTGTATGCTTGCATGTTCTCCATGTCGGCTAATTTACTTATGTGTTTGCTTAGGAATATGAAACTTAATTATTAAATATTGATTGGTTATCTCTTATCTTAATTTATTAATGATCTAGTAATGCGATAGGTCATTCGTTGTGTAATTAATGCTTGATTAATCTTTGTGAACCTTAGGCTATAGCACTTAGAGCGGTTGTAGGCTAAACCATCCAAAGAGGCCTTAGAGTTAGAGTTTATAATCCCTAGTGGGTTTTGTAGACGAGACCCTTTGGTAAATTCAAAGAGTTAGGGATAAACGCATACCCTACGACTTTAGACACACAACGCGATTAAGAATAAGGACGTGACAATTCAACCAACAATAGGAGATAATTAAGGAGTAATAAAACCTAAGTGAACACATCTTTAAACTATCATACGAGCACACAATAATTAGACATAGACTACATACACCTTAGATTAGATAATTAGATAAGTAGAGTAATCGGTAGAAATACCAACCCCCAAATCCAAACCCCGAGATTCGTACCTTTCCATTTCCTAAAAACCATAAAAGATAAAAATAATCTTCCTCAACCCCAACCTTAGCGTAGTAACTTCTCACTAGCATTCATATTCCCCAGAGAATGATATCAATACCGTGGCTTACCCTAATACTACACTACAACGATTAGGTTCACTTGCTAGGGTGTTATAAAACTTGCTCAAGAAAAGGAAGTTCCTTTGACCCCGAGCGGCGTGTGTAGCGTTATCAAGTTTTGGCGCCACGGAGAATAGAATAGCTAGTTAGTAGTCCACCTCGTTTAGGTTTCTTTGCTTGATTCCTATCAAGTAAATTTTTCTCATTTTAGCTTTCTCATAGTCTATCCCCTTCTTCGCGACCTTTGTTCATAATCCTATCACTTTTTCATCATGGAAGGTGATAACCACCCACCATTCATCAACCCACCACCAAATGACCCGCCAAGAGCCCGTACTCTTGGTGAATACTCGAGACCAAGCCACCTAGGCTATAGGAACACCATTGAGCTTCCGACCAAGCCCAAACTACGGCCTGCGATCCGACACCATCCGGTTGGTGCAAAACGGATGTGCATTCTATGGACTTCGTTCCGAAGATCCTAATCAGCATCTGATGGACTTCCTCAAAATTGTCGATTCCATTGACCTTGATGCTACTACTCGGGAGACCACGCGTCTGCGTCTCTTCCAATTCTCTCTACGGGACCAAGCTAGTAATTGGCTTGAGCGACTTCCTGCCGGCTCCATCTCAAGTTGGGATGATCTCACCTCTCGTTTCCTTGCTCAATTTTTCCCACCGGGGAGAACCACTAAGCTTAGGAATGACATCTTAATGTTCCAACAACGTCAAGGTGAATCTCTCTACGAAGCATGGACTCGATTCAAGGACTTACTCCATAAAGTTCCTCATCACGGCATTGATCTTTGTCTCCAAGTCCAAATCTTTTATGATCATGTCAACTTCCCACCCAAGCGATCCATTGACCAAGCGGCCGGTGGAAAACTTAGTGATCTCACCGCGGAAGAATTATGGGGTATAATAGAGGACCTTGCTCTCTATGACAACGAAAGTTGGAATGACCCCCGTGAGTTGCCCAAAACCGTTAAGGCAATCTCCTTGCCTCCCATTGACTCACAATCTTCCGATCGTAGGATGATCGAGCTTGAAGATCAAGTAAAATTCCGAATGAACTCCTATGAAAATCCTAAGTCTTCACATCAAGTGAATAAAATCACTCTTCCTTGTGAGTTATGTAGTGGTCCCCATGACACTCGTGATTGCACAAGACTCCCCGAACAAGCTTTTGCGGACTACGCCTCCGTGCGTACCGACGGAGCGGGAGAGAAGTGGTACACTTTCAAGCCCGAACAAAACAACTTAGGAAACTCTTACAACCCCTCATGGAGAAATCACCCTAACCTTAAGTGGAACCAAAACTCAAGCACGCCCCAAAGCTCATCTAGTCCACCTAATAGGTTCAATTCTCTTAACACCGGGAACCCCACTAATCTTGAGGCAATTGTATCTAGGTTCATGTCATCTCAAGAAACTCGATTGACTAAGCTTGAAGCCGATTTTAAGCGAAGACAAGGCGAGATGACAAACAAGCTTGATGCCATCTTAAAAGCCTTTAATGAACGGGAAATTGGAGCACTCCCAAGTGATACTATAAAGAACCCAAAAGTGAATTCGATTTCGTCGACTTCATGTTCTTGTTCACCATGAGAGTGCACATCCATGCCCTCACACCCAACGGTTCATTCGGTAAATGCTATCAACAAGGGTTCCAAGCAATCCAAAATGAGGTACCAAGGCCCTGCACCGTTGGTAGAACCTACTCTTGAGAAACCCGTGAACCAAGAACCCAAACTTAATCTAGAGGAGGAGTACAAGGAACTCCATCAAGAAAAACCGGTTCTTGAAGTCTTAGCTCATGCACCTTATTATAATGCTTTAAAAGAAAAATATGAGTTAGAACTTAAACTTGGAAAACATGGGTCCGCTTTTGTGCAAAATAATCTACCTAAGAAGTTAGACGATCCCGGGCTATTTACTCTTCCGTGTAGGCTTGGAACTTCCAAACCTCTCGATGCTCTAGCCGACTTAGGATCATGCATCAATCTTGTTCCGTTGTCTCTCCACGTAAGCCTTAATCGAGGTAAGATAGAACCAACGAAACCATCTTAGGTTTAGCGACGGTAGTATTGCATATCTGGTAGGGATAATTAAGGACATGGTAGTACACGTAGGAGAGTTGACTCTTTTGGCCGACTTTCATGTGCTAGACATGAATAAGGACCCGACATGCCCATTACTAGTAGGAAGAGGATTCTTAGCTACCTCTAGTGCTATCATCGATTGTAAGATGTCCAAGATAGTGGTAGGGGAGGGGAGTGCTAGGTCAATCTACGATGTCAAAAAGCATACGTACTATAAAGAAGAGGAAATCCCACATGAGATTAGGTTGGATAGAGCACCTTCTAGATATGGACCTTGGATAGATAAGAACCTCATAGGTCCCCAACGACCCTTCTACTTAGATGAAGCCTTTGCTAGTAAAGAAATTTTCCATGAAAAGAAATGGCTAGGGACATGGAAGTGAACCCGCTCGAGGACGCCTTAGTATTTAGGAAGATGACCGAGTTCCTAGGAAGTTTTCCGTCAACCTTGTCATGAATATGTGGAAAATTGAAAAGCCTAAACATAAGTGGGATTGGAATAGACCTTTAGTGATGGTAATGGAGAGTGGCACATTAGGATAACAATTTATGATCCCGATGGAGAAAAGTTTGAAAAGGCATATCGAACCGAACGTACTACTAGGAACTTAAATGATAAGTTTGATCCTTATGACATTGTTAAGGATAGGCTTACTTATATCGATCGATGAGTGTCTAAATACTCATCATTTTGTACTGGTTTGTTGCAAAACATCCGAAAACACTCGTAAATGCATCAAAATGATAAAAATATCACATATAAGTGTTTTATGTGTTTCAAATGCAAAATTCCAAAAGCAATTGAAAAATGTATCAAGTTTGCATAATTGGCGGTTTAGTCCCTCAACTTTCAAAAGTTGTCAAAAATAGTCCCTGGTAAATCAAAATAAATTAAAATATCATTTAAGGCCCATGGGATTCAAAAGTTGTCAAAACAAACCCTTTAAAGTTTAAAAATTGCAAAATTACAAATTTAGTCCCTAATCTTTGAAAAATGTCAAATATAGTCCTTAGATATTTAAAAATGGAAAATTATCAAATATGGTCCTTGTACTATTCATAAATGGCAGGATAGGTCCTTGTGATAACTTTGGAATATTGGCAATTTCAGTCCTTGAGAATTCAGAAAATTACAAGATTGGTCCTTGTGTTAATAAGCCTAAACCAAACGGACTCCTTTTTATTATTAATCCAAAACACAAACATAAACCCAACTCACCCATTACCAGCTGGCCCAAATCCAACACCAACCCAACCCAACTCACTTGACCCTTGACCCTTGGACCTTTAACCTTGAGCCAGTTCAAATCCATTTTGACCCCTGCCAATATCCATTTTGAACCCTTTCGTTATTACTAATAACGGGTCAACCCCGGTCAAACCCGCTCATCATTCACTTTTCCCTCCCACACACTGCAAAACCATACCATGCTTCCACCTTGCCTGGTTTTCTCACCCTTATCTCTCCAGCTGTAAAACTACTCACCACTACTTCACAGTTTGTCCCCTCCACCTCCACAAACACCCAAAACTAATTAATTGCATAAACCTGCTTTTGATATTTTTGGCGCCAAATTGCAAATCAAAGGCTGAGATGAGTTGCAGTGATCCAAAGGCCAGGATTAATGATGGGATTTCTTCAGAGACTCAAGTGGAACCCTTTTCTTGAATAAAAGGGAGAAAAGTAGCAGAGTAGAAAAAGTATTAGTGTAGGTAGTATAGTTTAGCATCGACATAGTATATTTCTCATTTTCAATGTAATTATAAGCCTTCTAGTATTAAACTAAGTTATTTCAGTGTATTTCAAACTTGTTTTCAGTTTTAATTTCAGTTTATCTATATGAATTCAGTTTATGAAGTTTTCAAGTTTTACTGTTAAGTTCGAATCAAGTTAAGTTTTAATTAAAGATGCCTATTATTTGTTTCTATAAGCTCATATAAGCTTAATATAGCTTGGTGTGAGCTTATTATAGTTTATATCTGTTCTAATTTAAGAAGACCAAAAAAGTCAATGAAAGTCAACTGCTGGTGATATTGGTTGTGAAATGGTAGATTTGGGTTGATTCTGAGATGGAAATGGGTTAAATTTGGGTTTGAAATGAATTGGTTGGTTCTGTATAAAGCTCCTTTCAGCTGGACTTCATGTGAGTTTGATTTCCATCTTCTTTAAAACTGCCATTTATGCATTCATGTTTCTGTTCATGTTTAATCTTGTTAGCTGCTTGATTTGATCTTAGTTTAGCTCTAGGATTGTAGCTTAATCTCTGTCTCAGTCCTGCATAAGTAGAAGTAGGACTAAGATTGTGTTTATTGCATATTAGATAAATAAGGTGTGTTTGGTTCAGTATAGGTTACTGAGTTTAAGGTTAGTTTGTTGTCTAAGTTGAGTTGGTTTAAGCTTGTATAGGTTTATTTGACTCAAATCAATCCTTAGTTTGCATCTGCATGTCACAATAGTCAAAATCCACTTAAATTAGTTCTTATTCTTATCTCAGTTGGAATTTTGGAATTCTAAAGCATGATTTAGGTATAGCTATTGTTAGAGAAGCTTAATTTAACTTTGTTTTAGCTTGAAACATTAATCTCAGTTCACAAATTGGATTCAAATCTCATTTTAGTCAAAGTTTCAATTCTGTCTTTATAAGTCAAAATTAGAAAAGTCGGTTTTGCCAAACTTGTGGATTTTTAGTGAGCTTATTCTTCGTGTTGTAGCTTATGAGCTTTTGGGAAATCATTTAGACCTAGCTTGTGCTCTCTAGTATTTTGTATTATTTTTGTGAATTTTTGTGTGGGCCCCACATGGCATCAAAGTGAGCTGCAGGGAGTGTTACCTCCCCTGTGCAGCTGTTACACCACCACCACAGTGGCCATCTTCACCACTTTGGTGGGTCCCACAGGCCACATCAGTGAGTCCCAGTGGTGGTTCTTGGTTCCATAGCATTCACCACCTTGCTAGCTCTCATTTGCAGCCAAGCTTTTGAGCTTAAGCTCTGTGGACCCCACTCCTAGATCAGCAGTAATATTGTCCCATTTCTGAGTTGAAACTAGTTTAGCTTTGCTTAATTTTTGGCTTAAATTGCTTTTCAGAGGTTTAGGATAGTTGGAATAGGTTATCATTAAGTATATTTTGCATACTCTAGCTGCTGTGATCATTTGGTACTCATTTGTGGCCTTTAGCTTATTTTGAGTGCTTATTTATAAGCACTTTTCACTGCAGCTTCATAATCTTGCACACTAGTATAGGTTTTTATATTTTTCATAGACTTAGAATATTATTTTAGACTATTCCTGAATTTTTCATAATTTTCCATCACCGTTTACTATTTTTCTTTATTTTTAATCAGTTTTTAAGACTTTTTAATTAGCTTTTATTACAAATAAATCAGAAAAAGTTTAAAAAAATATGTTTTCAATTTTCCTAAATTAAGATAAATATAAAAAGCCAAAAAAATATTTTTCCATAATTTTCTTAGTTTAAATAGTATTTTCTAGCATTTTAATTAGTTTTAAATAGTTTTAAATTCATAATAAATACATAAAAAGTGTAATAAATATATTTTCAGTTTTAAAATTAGTTTTATAATATTTTAGATTTTCTAAGTCATAATTTCACTTTTCTAGCTTTATTTCATATTTTCTTATATTTTAGGGTATTATTAAATAGTTTAAAATAATTTTAATTAATAATAATTAAATAAATAGTCATAAAAATAATTTTATTTTCTAATAATTTTCTTTTATAATTAGGATTGTAAAATGTATTTTCATATCCGTAGGTATTTTCCTTCTTTATTTTCACGTTTTATTTAAATGACGTTACGTAATTTTATTTAAACGCACGTTTTAGGTTTTAAACGTTCATTGATTTTAAAAAATAGTGATAGCGTTTATTTAATATAATTTATCATTTTAATTTTCTTTAATTTTCATTTAAGCCCCTGTAATTTACAAACTTTTTTAGGTATAATTATTCCAAATCATAACCTTTTTCCATTCAATATCATCCGATCACAGATTCGTTGTACTACAGTGTTCACACCTCGTTGGGACTTAACGACCCGGGGATACACTATATTCCTCTGATCTTAATTGTATTGGTTTCTGAGCTGTTTGAAGTTTATTACGGTTGACCATTCACAAGTGGTTAGCTTGTGTAATAAAACCTGACGGTTTGCCACCAATCAAATTTTGGCTGCGCTGCCGGGGAGGTGTGCTGCGTTACTACGAATTTGAAGCATCAGTTTTGTTGAATATACACCCATTGTATTTTTACCATCTTTGTCCATATTTCCTTGTTTTCATATAAAACCAAAATTATCGTGAAGTTAATTCGTTTGACGGATCGATTACCAAAAACATTTTTATTCAAGTTTTCAACAAACACAAAACCCAAAAGATTTTCTTTCTTATTTTACAAAATGTTATAAAATTCCAAAAATATCCATTTTACCCTCTCACATCTTTGATTCTTCATCCCAACCCCTCAGTAAACCTTTGATTCTTTCTATGTCTTATCATCACCCTCTTGGTTGTCAATGGTGTGGTGGTCCTTATAATGGTGGCAATTGCCCGGTTGTAGCATGGTGGAATCAGAAACGGGTCTATCTATAACCGGGATCCCTATTCCTACCATAACACAACCGATTTATTCCATCACCTACCACACCTGTGAGACTCAGCAGTTTCTTGTTGTAGTCTTGTGGTGGTTCACACTCCGGTTCGATTGTCAATCGGAAACACGCTTGTCTATGAGCGGGTTCCCGATAACAATTATGACTACAACACATATAGCTCATGACCACATCAATTTTTGTTGTGAGTATTGTGGAGGTCCTCACTCTAGCTCGATTGTCAAACAAGGAATCCATTTCCTTGTAACAATTACGACTCTTCAGATCATGACCAACCTCTACAAGACCAAGTGAATCGGGCACCAACTCGGCTGAGCCACTTCCTCAAAATCTTCTCCTTGATCTTTTGGATTTAGTGAAGATTTGAAGGAATGTAAACATTCCCAAGATAATCCAAATGAGAAATCCATGGAAGAATTGTTAGTCAAGAAGCGGTCGCTAAATTAAATTCCCAAATCCTTTGAAAAATCTATTAGGGAATCAATTGCAAAAGAAAAAGCACCAAATCTAGCTCCCGATTCCGTTTCATTCTCGATGACGATGATGATGAAGTTACCCTTGATATTCGTCAATTTTGTGCGTGTTCATCAAGTTCATCGCTTGAAATTCCTTCCATGAAAATCGGGAGAAAAGACTATGATGGAATTACTAGCGGAAGAACAAATGGAAAGTATAAAACATATGTATGCTAGTCCTTCTCAACTCCTCGATCATTGTTATCACACCGATATTCCCACTCACTCTCTAAATATGGGGATGAGCATCTTGACACTGTTCTCGAAAAGGAATCGGACGAATTCATAAAGTCTAGTGTTGAGAACCTTGTCCCAATCCCGAGAGAGTCACAGGAACTTCGAGCATATGTGTGATTCTCTTTTCCTCTTGAGTGTTCAAAAGATCATTTTGAGACTTTCTCCGATTTTAGCGATGATTGTAAATCTTATGGAGACATCGAGTATGTTGAGGCATCACTTCCACGCCCCGATTGATTAGCTCGTTACTAGCCTACTTATTTAGTCAACCACTTGTGAGAATTCGCTCGTTACTAGCCTACTTATTTAGTCAACCACTTGTGAGAGGTCAACTAGGCAAGTCAAACTAGAAAGAGGCAAATGCAATAATCCGAGGTAGGGCGGTTATATTCCGGTCGTTTATTCCCCAGCGAGGTTGTGATATCCGTGATTGAACAAATGTGTTATATAGCTTGGTTGATTAGGAATAGGGTTATGAATGATTTGTCACAATACTAAAAGTATGAATAACTCAAAATGAGTTATATCAACTAATAAGTACGATCAAAACCCTAGAAGCGTAAAGCGTATTAAAAACAAATCGATTATAACTATAGTAGGTATTTGCACGTCTTAGCGACTTAAATGCAAATTAAAGAAAATAAAAGTTAAAATCTATTAAATAAACGCTATCACTATTTTTAAAGTGATGAGCGTTTAAAACCTAAAACGTCGTTTTAATAAAATTACGTAAGCGTACAAGAATAAAAGTAAAAGTGATCAATATAAACCCACAAATGTGAAATTTATATTTTTGAGATCCTAAGAATAAAAGAAAATTATTAGAAAAAGAAAATTATTTATTTAACTTATATATTATTTATTATTTAATTAATTACTATTTAATACTATTTATTAATACACTATTTAATTAGAAAACTAAAATAAGGCTAGAAAAATAAAATTAAAAACTTAGAAAAATCTAAAATATTATAAAACTTATTTTAAAACTAAAAATATATTTATTATACTATTATTCTATTTAATATTTAATTAATAAGTAATTAAACTAAAATTAATTCTAAAATTACTAGATGACAAAAGAAAAATCTAGAAAATTTATAAAACTACTTTAATATAAAAGAGATTTACTAAAAATAAAAATTACAGAAGTGCTTATAAATAAGCTAAAAGAAAATTAAATAGATATTTTCTATTAAATAGAAACTATTACTATAAGTATTTTTGGCTTTTATGGTTTTATTTTATAAAACTATTAAAATGCTTAAAATAAGAAACTAATACAAAACAACAAACTTGAAACTCGAATAAGCTCGAAAGCGCTTATTACTCTTGACGATTGACTAAGTTTGACCAACAAAGAAATGAGCTCAAATGAGCTTATGTGGGGTCCACAAGGGTAGATTCTGGTTCCAATGAGTTATTTGGACTTGAATAAGCTTGACTTGATAATATAAGCTCACTGAATAAGCCAAAAGACCACAATAAGCACTTGCTTATTTGGTTCCTGAGACAGAAAATGGGACAACCTTGTGAGGTAATTCCAGATGGGGTCCACAGGTTTCAAGGTCAAACAAAGGGTCAATGGTTCAAGCCTGGTAGGAGGGGGGTTGGAAGAACCAAGATTGAGGGTATGGGACCCTTGATGAGCTCACAAAGAGCTTGTGAGTGAGGGTCCAAGCGATTTCACTCGATTAAGCGAGTGAATGAAATAAGCTAGTAAGCTTGGTAAAAGCTTTAAAATAAGCTTAATAAAGAAAATAAAAGATAAGTACTATGTATATATTGTATATTAACAAGTATGAACAAGTGGGATCTTTGGATTAAACTAATAAGCTTGGAATAAACATAAGCACTTCGATGAAAATGAAATCCAAACACCCTAGCAGGCAACCAAGATGGCCAAATTGAGCTTATGAAATAAGCTCAATAGAACTTATTGAATCTTTGAACTATAAAGTGGGGCTGGTAAGGATTCCAAAATGCCAAAGCTTGACCAATGGGGACCTTTGGGTAGCTTTTGAGGGGCTTATGAAGTTGGGTGGTTTTACTGAGTTCACTCAGTTAACTGAGTGAATGGACAAGCTTCAAGCTGTGTGCAGCCCTAGTAAAAGGCTTTGTGATGGAAAATTAAAGCTTGAACTTGATTAATGGACTGCTTAGCTTATTAATGAACCAAAGATCACAAGCCAAAGCTCAGTGATAAGCTTATGATGGGCTTGTGATTTTGCTTGTTTACACTGTATGACCAGTGTAGTGTTTTATTTTGATAGCACAAGTTAAGCAAGAATAATCAGACCAAATAAGCAATTAAAGGCAAATAAGCACTTATTTCAAGTAACTAGCCACATGGGCATCACAAACAACCAAAATACTCAGTCTAACACTCAATACATAAGCTTGTGCAAGCTTGATAAAGAGGGTGTCAAATCTGAGTACATGGGAGTTTTGTGAAGAACTACTAAAAGATAAGCACAATTTAAGCACTTCAATCAGCTAGATAAAGATTAATAAAAATAGCAACAAGGAGATTAGCAACAAGACTATATAAACTTACAAGCTCTAGTCCTAATATCAATTAACAAGCTCACAGTTTAGATCCAAAGTTGATTCAAAAATCGGTTAAATTTGCAAGTTTGACTTTTAAGTTAACACTAGGTTTGACTAAAGTGAGCTTTGATCTAGATTTCTTGATTACTTAAGTTATATTAAGCTATGATAAGGTGAAAATAAGCTAGGTTATCGATTCTAAGCTAGTATGTGGAATATGGAACTACAAATCCTAACAGTTAATGATTAGACTAGATTAAGGACTATTTTGACTTTTACTCTAATAAGACCTAAATATTATGGTGGTTTGAGTTTATGTGACCTAGATAAACATGCACAACAAGAACTTAGAACAATAACATGCATTAATCCACGAGCGACTTGATCCAAGCAGGCCTTAGCAAGGCGGTTTTATGATTAGTGTTACAAATCCACAAATTACAACATGAAACCGATTCCAATCAATAGACTATGATGAACTAAGATCGAGATAAACACAATTACACGATAAACAACAACATATAACTATGAATCACTACTAAGCTAATTATGATTTATTAAACTAAAATTATTATCAACTAAGATTTTAACTAACAACCTCTTGATTTAACACTAGATTATCACTAACCAACACCAAATAAGTATAAAACAAGAGATTAAGCTAAAATAAGAACTAAAGCAGTTATGCCAAAAATCAAGAAAATGCTTACAACTTGAATCAAGGCCAAAATCGAGAACCAAGAAGCGAGTACCACACCTATATGCTCTCCATAGAGCTCTATAACCAAGGCAATCCAAGATAGCACTTGCTCCTTGCTTTCTTCTCTGATAACTTCTATATTAATTCCTAATTACTTGTTTCTTTTGGTATTTTCCTTTTTAGTGATCCTTCTTGATTTTGATTATCTAAAAGCTTGCTATGGCTTCTCGAGAACCAAGTAGTGTTATTAGAATCCTCTAATTAACAAGTATCAAGCAAATTTAAATGACAAGAAATGAAAATGGGACAAAATGAAAATTAAAAGCGAAAGATAGATTGGCGAGAATACAAAGTTGTTGAATACACTTTTAGCAAAGTTATACAACACTTTAACAACAATTTAAAGATTACACTAATGTGACAACTAATTTGATTAACTACGATTGATCATAAACTAAGATTAAAATTATGATGATGTTCCTCTTCTTTCTTCTCTCTGTATTTATCACTGTTTTCATCCCACTTGATCAAATATCTTTTCCCACTTCATACGCACCTTGAAAGAGTCAAATTCATCAAAACCGTTCAAACTCATTTTGGCGCCAAAACGCTCCACGTGGATATGAGGCAGTTTGAGACTAATTAAGGATTCTTGGGATGTAGCATGAGGTGGAGGGACACGTTTGGTGAAGTTTAGACCAAGTTGGTGTGGTTTTGCTCAATACTGTGGGTAGTAATGGTATTTCAGTGAAAATAGGGTGTGAAGGGCATTAATTGTGGCAGGTTTCTGCTGTGAGAGGTGGTGAAGAGTGGATAGGAGTAGGTAATGAGCTGGAGAGGGTGAGGTGGTATTCTGGTGGAGTTCTGGTGGTGGTGTGAGGTGGAAGAAGAAGAAAAAGCCAGGTCTTGGGTTGGGTTTTATTTATTTAAAAGGAGTGGGTTTGGGCTGGTGTTGGGCGGGGTTGTGTTTGGATTTGGAATTGGGTTTATAATAATAATGGGGTCCGGTTGGTTTTATTAGTGAAAGCCCAAGGACCAATTTGTAATTTACGAAAGTTGAGGGCTAAGTTGCCAACTTTTCAAACTTTTCAGGATGAATCGCAATTAACCATTAGTACAAGGGCCATATATGATTATTTTTCCATTTTAAACCTTAAGGACCTATTATGTAATTTTACGAAACTTGGTTAAACTTGTAATTTTCAAAAGTTTATCATAAGGACCAATATTGCCATTTATAAATAGTATAAGGTTTATTTTGATCAATTTCCAATTTTAAAACCTTAAGGACTATTTTGACACTTTTGCAAAGTTGAGGGACCAAAGTTGTAATTTTGTGATTTTAAACTTCAAAGGATTATTTTAACAACTTGTGAATCCCAAGGACCTTTTATGATATTTTACAAGTTTTGATTAACGAGGACTAGTTTTGCCAATTTATCAAAGTTCGGGGATGAAAGCGTAAATTATGTATGTTTTGCATGTTTTTCATCAGTTTTCATCCTTTTTGCACTTTAATACCTAAAAACACAATTTGGAGATAATTCCAATATTTTGAAGCATATTGGCATGTTTTCAGATATTTTTGTAGCTTAAATGTGAACGAAATGATGAGTATTTAGACACTCATCAATCCCCCACACTAAACTATTGCTAGTCCCTAGCAATATTTTATGAAGATTTTAATGGATTTGAAAGAACTCTTTACCAAAAGCCATCACTTCTGGAGTAGCCAAGATGTTTCAGTTCAAGTAAGAACTATGGTCCACTTTGATAACCATGTGATTTTGAGCAAACCACAAGTCATCAGCGGTTTTGATTCGTCTTTACCAAAAGCCGTTTGCTACGGACTAGTCAACTCTTGATGGAATAGTCAACATCTTGGTGGTGATTACCAATTATGGTTTTCCATCGCCTTTACCACAAGCCATAATCTTGTGGGCTAGCCAACTCTTTCGCTTTTTAGGATATGGCGAGTTGAGGTACCATACAATTTTGGGCAAATTGCAAGCCGTAAACGGATTTGAGTTATCTTTACCAAGAGCCGTTTGCTCCTGGATTAGCCAATCCTTATGTGTGTTAGACATGGTGGACTGATTACCATTTATTGCGTTCTAAGTGAGAAAAATTTTAAAATTTTGGCTAAAAATGGGGTTCCTGATGGAACATGTGTTTGAATTCTCGAGAGAATCCCCCACACTAGAACCGAATATTGCCCTCAATATTCAAAGCACCGGTCTTAAACCGAACTTAGAGCGTAAAAGGAAAATATTACTTAGCCTTTATTTAAGATGTATATACATACATATATATATAATTTTTTTTTTTTTTTTTTTTTTTTTTTTTTTTTTTTACAACATGTGGGCATCTCCCACACTAGGGTGTTACACACGGTGAAAACCCATGTTTGTGCTAATGTTTTGATTCCCGAGTCACTAGTTGGACTCGACCCGATTGATTTATTTCCTCCCAGTATCGGGCTTATCACGCAAGCTAACCGCTTGTGAGCAGTTAAGCGTAACAAAGTTCTGAGCAGGTTGAGAGAAAAGCATTTAAAAATCCATGGGAAGTATCGGATCTAAACCAATGTTATATGGAATATCCCGGTCAAAGGTAACATCTTCACTCCGAATGAGTGAAGAAGGAGAAATCACCGGGTAGGTGAAGGGTAGTAGGGAGATCGAGCAGCGGTAATCACAAGAACTTCCTCCTCAAGAATTTGAAATTTAAGTGAAGGAGGAGAGGTCTTATGCTTGATCTCAGAATTTTATCAGTTGGTTCAAGCGATTTGGATTCCTCTTTATGAAGTTGCTTGGTTGTGAGAGTGGAATAATTGTGCAGGTATAACAATTGTTCAAGAAGAAGAATAACATCTTCCTCTTGATCACTCTCGGTATCATCAATACCGAGGAAGAAATGTATCCAGTTGAGATAATCATCAATCTCATCCATAATAGAATCACTTTCCTCATCTAAAGTTAAGGAAGTGGAAGAGTCGGAAATGATGGAATGAGACAATGGAGTGGGATCACCACTCACCAAATCATGAACATAACCAAGATTTTCTTGAGAGTACTCTTGTAAGGTAACATCAATGACATCGATTCGGTTAACCGACGCGAGTTATAATTGGAGGAGTACTTGAAGTTTGATCATGGTTAAAGGTAATAGCCTCATTACCTACACGCAATGTAATCGGCTCAAATACATCTATAAGGCGTGGCCGTTCTTAGGAATCCTCGTCCAAGAATGAGAGGAACCTAGGATCGACATCGAATTCGACAACCACAAAGTCGGTGGAAAATGGAACTTCCTACTTTCACAAATCGTCCTCGGCAATACCGGGGGCATAGATCTGAACGATCGCAAGCTCAAGAGTCATGCGGTGGGGTAAGTTTAGGAAGAAAGTTTCTTCCATCTTGAATTAGGCATCGGGTTGATCTTGGCGCCCAGATCGGCCAAGGCGTTGCATCTGACCATTCACGGAAATTCACAAGGTAAGATAAATTTACGGGATCTCCAAGCTTCTCGGGAAGCTTCTTTAAGATAGCTGCAGAGCAGTTCTCATTTAGAGAAGTTTTGCCAATTCAACAGTTTTTCCTTGTTGTTTAACAAGCTGTTTGATTGTTGATGCGAACTTGGGCATCAAGATGGCGACATCCATAAGACTTATGTCAAATTGCAAATCTTTAAAGATTTGCAAGAGTTTGTCCGTTTGATAATTAGACCTCTCGCGGTGTTCTTGCTCATTTAAGCGTGAAGGATAAGGAATGGTAGGCTTAAAAGGTTTGGATCTAGGGACAGTAGGCTCAGGAGTTTCATCAGTCTCAAAGACAACTCCTTGTTTGGTTTTCTTTCGAGGGACAACTTGCGGTTGGACGTGTGCGGTACTTCGTGGGCTTGGAATTTGCACCTGGTCCTTGGCAACCTCGGGCTCTTTTTCCACATCGTATAACGGTGGAGGAATAGGAGTAGAGGGTCCTCATAAGCGAGCACCACTACAGTGGTGATAGCTTTGATGATGTTGGAATCCTCCTCATCATCACTATCATCAAGAACACTCTTCGGGAAGCATTAAGCATATGAGAATAAGTCATAGCTGCCCTTTGGTCATAAAGATTGTTTGACAAACTTTTAACCTTGAATCGTGAAAGAGTGGGATCTATCTTTGATGATGTAGGAGTAATTGGGGTGTAGAATTTGGGACAACCGTGGTTGCTCCAACTTGAGTTTGTATCACTACGGTAGTGTGACTTTGAGTTCACCCTAGGATTTGCAATAGTATTACTCGGGAGACTTCCGAGGTGGAAGGTGGAGCAGTTGTTTCACCAAATCGGATATCATACTTTTAAGATCATTCTTGACTCATTATTGTTCTTTGCAATTGAAGAATCAAATTCATTCTTCAAATTGGAGATTTGGTTTTGAACCACTCTCATTTTAGCATCGTAGCCTTGATGTGGTTAGCTAGTTCGTGATTGAGATTCTTGGAGCGATACCATTTGATTATTAGGGGTGAATACCCTTGATTAGGATTTGAATTTCCCTATGGGGTAGGTATTGAGCAGGAACAATTTGATTGTTTTGAGTGCGATATTGATTTTGGTTATTATGCCCTCTTGGTGATTAGGATTAGACCTATTTGAATTGTTGGGTGATATGATCACGATGGTCCCTCTTGGCTATTAGCACGGTAGTTTGTTTCGACTTGAGGATGGTATTGGTTACCACCTTGATTGAAATTACCGGCTAGAGCATCAACTTCAAATGCATTGCCATCGGTGGCGATCGGTTGTAGTATGCATGAGGACCACCACAAGTGACACATGGTTCAATCTTTTGACTTGGTGGTTTGGATGACTCTTTCTTTTGATTAAGAGTCAAATTTTAAAACATCCATGAGTTGAGCAAGCGAGTATTGTCAGCAGTTTGAGTCATGGGAGATGAAGTAGAAGGTGAATCACTTGTTTTGGGAACAATGGTTTGTTTCTTGAGTACGGACCTCGACTTTGTTCTCTATAATGGCTAAAGCATCCTTTGTTGTTCGATTCAAAAATTACCTCCGCGGAGGAATTAAGAGAGTCTTGATCGACTTGTCTTATGCCATTATAGAAAGTATCGAGATATATCAACTCGGTAAATCCATGATGAGGACGATTCGTAGCATTTCCTTAAAACGATCCCATGATTCACTGAATGTTTCATCAAAATGTTGTGTGAATTTCATGATTTCATTCCGGAGATTCGTGGTTTTTGAAGGAGGATAAAATTTATGCACAAACTTCTGTACTAAATCTTCCCATGTTTCAATCGACTTAGGGGGCTGTTTGTCAAGCCAGATCCTGGCGGGCCCATCGAGAGAAAACGGGAAAAGAAGAAGTTTGATTGCATCCTCAGGGACGTTTTTACATTTCAAGGTGGATGTGATCTTATTGAACCACCGAATGTGATAGTGAGGATCGTCCTTTCAAACCCATAGAATTGTGTGTTGTCACTAGGTTTATTAACCCGTTTTAAGCTCAAAGTTCTCGGCTCGATGGTGGAACAACAATGGCATCTCCGTACCCATCGGTGGGTGCTGGAGAAGTTCATTCATCGTTTGTTCTTACGCCATTTTGGCAGAATTTTGGCTCGATGCGTATCTCGCATGCGGTGATGGAGCGAACGTCTCGACTTCTTGAGGTATGGCTACAAGCTCGCGAAGAGGACTTGATGACCTTGAAGAGCAGTGCGCATGCACTAAGGCGCGTCTAAGGATCCTTGAAGAAAAGGAAACTCGGAAGGGTGCGAAGAGTATTTTGTGATTATTTATCTTTTATATATATAGAAAGAAAAGAAAATATATTTATATATTTTTTATTGTTTAAGGAAGATTAAAATATGATAATATATATAAAAGGATAGATAATCGACCAACAAAAATTGTTCAACATGACCTGACCTCCCGGCGTGGCGTAAAAATTGATTCGCTCGTTACTAGCCTACTTATTTAGTCAACCACTTGTGAGAGGTCAACTAGGCAAGTCAAACTAGAAAGAGGCAAATGCAATAATCCGAGGTAGGACGGTTATATTCCGGGTCGTTTATTCCCCAACGAGGTTGTGATATCACGTGATTGAACAAATGTGTTATATAGCTTGGTTGATTAGGAATAGGGTTATGAATGATTTGTCACAATACTAAAAGTATGAATAACTCAAAATGAGTTATATCAACTAATAAATACGATCAAAACCCTAGAAGCGTAAAGCGTATTAAAACAAATCGATTATAACTATAGTAGGTATTTGCACGTCTTAGCGACTTAAATGCAAATTAAAGAAAATAAAAGTTAAAATCTATTAAATAAACGCTATCACTATTTTTAAAGTGATGAGCGTTTAAAACCTAAAAACGTTTTAATAAAATTACGTAAGCGTACAAAAATAAAAGTAAAAGTGATCAATATAAACCCCACAAATGTGAAATTTATATTTTGAGATCCTAAGAATAAAAGAAAATTATTAGAAAAAGAAAATTATTTATTTAACTTATATATTATTTATTATTAATTAATTACTATTTAATACTATTTATTAATACACTATTTAATTAGAAAACTAAAATAAGGCTAGAAAAATAAAATTAAAAACTTAGAAAAATCTAAAATATTATAAAACTTATTTTAAAACTAAAAATATATTTATTATACTATTTATCTATTTAATATTTAATTAATAAGTAATTAAACTAAAATTAATTCTAAAATTACTAGATGACAAAAGAAAAATCTAGAAAAATTTATAAAACTACTTTAATATAAAAGAGATTTACTAAAAATAAAAATTACGAAGTGCTTATAAATAAGCTAAAAGAAAATTAAATAGATATTTTCTATTAAATAGAAACTATTACTATAAGTATTTTTGGCTTTTTATGGTTTTATTTTATAAAACTATTAAAATGCTTAAAATAAGAAACTAATACAAAACAACAAACTTGGAAACTCGAATAAGCTCGAAAGCGCTTATTACTCTTGACAGATTGACTAAGTTTGACCAACCAAAGAAATGAGCTCAAATGAGCTTATGTGGGGTCCACAAGGGTAGATTCTGGTTCCAATAAGTTACTTGGACTTGAATAAGCTTGACTTGATGATATAAGCTCACTGAATAAGCCAAAAGACCACAATAAGCACTTGCTTATTTGGTTCCTGAGACAGAAAATGGGACAACCTTGTGAGGTAATTCCAGATGGGGTCCACAGGTTTCAAGGTCAAACAAAGGGTCAATGGTTCAAGCCTGGTAGGAGGGGGGTTGGAAGAACCAAGATTGAGGGTATGGGACCCATTGATGAGCTCACAAAGAGCTTGTGAAGTGAGGGTCCAAGCGATTTCACTCGATTAGCGAGTGAATGAAATAAGCTAGTAAGCTTGGTAAAAGCTTTAAAATAAGCAATAAAGAAAATAAAAGATAAGTACTATGTATATATTGTATATTAACAAGTATGAACAAGTGGGATCCTTTGGATTAAACTAATAAGCTTGGAATAAGCATAAGCACTTCGATGAAAATGAAATCCAAACACCCTAGACAGGCAACCAAGATGGCCAAATTGAGCTTATGAAATAAGCTCAATAGAACTTATTGAATCTTGAACTATAAAGTGGGGCTGGTAAGGATTCCAAAATGCCAAAGCTTGACCAATGGGGACCTTTGGGTAGCTTTTGAGGGCTTATGAAGTTGGGTGGTTTCTTGAGTTCACTCGATTAAGCGAGTGAATGGACAAGCTTCAAGCGTATGATGACCCTAGTAAAAGGCTTTGTGATGGAAAATTAAAGCTTGAACTTGATTAATGGACTGCTTAGCTTATTAATGAACCAAAGATCACAAGCCAAAGCTCGTTGATAAGCTTATGATGGGCTTGTGATTTTGCTTGTTTACCTTTGTATGACCGGTGTAGTGTTTTATTTTGATAGCACAAGTTAAGCAAGAATAATCGGACCAAATAAGCAATTAAAGGCAAATAAGCACTTATTTCAAGTAACTAGCCACATGGGCATCACAAACAACCAAAATACTCGGGCTAACACTCAATACATAAGCTTGTGCAAGCTTGATAAAGAGGTGTCAAATCGAGTCTGGGGAGTTTTGTGAAGAACTACTAAAGATAAGCACAATTTAAGCACTTCAATCAGCTAGATAAAGATTAATAAAAATAGCAACAAGGAGATTAGCAACAAGACTATATAAACTTACAAGCTCTAGTCCTAATATCAATTAACAAGCTCACAGTTTAGATCCAAAGTTGATTCAAAAATCGGTTAAGTGCAAGTTTGACTTTTAAGTTAACACTAGGTTTGACTAAAGTGAGCTTTGATCTAGATTTCTTGATTACTTAAGTTATATTAAGCTATGATAAGGTGAAAATAAGCTAGGTTATCGATTCTAAGCTAGTATGTGGAATATGGAACTACAAATCCTAACGAGTTATGATTAGACTAGATTAAGGACTATTTTGACTTTTACTCTAATAAGACCTAAATATTATGGTGGTTTGAGTTTATGTGACCTAGATAAACATGCGACAACAAGAACTTAGAACAATAACATGCATTAATCCACGAGCGACTTGATCCAAACAGGCCTTAGCAAGGCGGTTTTATGATTAGTGTTACAAATCCACAAATTACAACATGGCGATTCCAATCAATAGACTATGATGAACTAAGATCGAGATAAACACAATTACACGATAAACAACAACATATAACTATGAATCACTACTAAGCTAATTATGATTTGTTAAACTAAAATTATTATCAACTAAGATTTTTAACTAACAACCTCTTGATTTAACACTAGATTATCACTAACCAACACCAAATAAGTATAAAACAAAGAGATTAAGCTAAAATAAGAACTAAAGCAGTTATGCCAAAAATCAAGAAAATGCTTACAACTTGAATCAAGGCCAAAATCGAGAACCAAGAAGCGAGTACCACACCTATATGCTCTCCATAGAGCTCTATAACCAAGGCAATCCAAGATAGCACTTGCTCCTTGCTTTCTTCTCTGATAACTTCTATATTAATTCCTAATTACTTGTTTCTTTTGGTATTTTCCTTTTTAGTGATCCTTGCTGATTTTGATTATCTAAAAGCTTGCTATGGCTTCTCGAGAACCAAGTAGTGTTATTAGAATCCTCTAATTAACAAGTATCAAGCAATTTAAATGACAAGAAATGAAAATGGGACAAAATGGAAATTACTTTGAAAAGCGAAAGATAGATTGAGCGAGAATACAAAGTTGTTGAATACACTTTTAGCAAAGTTATACAACACTTTAACAACAAATTTAAAGATTACACTAATGTGACAACTAATTTGATTAACTACGATTGATCATAAACTAAGATTAAAATTATGATGATGTTCCTCTTCTTTCTTCCTCTGTATTTATCACTGTTTTCATCCCACTTGATCAAATATCTTTTCCACTTCATACGCACCCTTGAAAGAGTCAAATTCATCAAAACCGTTCAAACTCATTTTGGCGCCAAAACGCTCCACGTGGATATGAGGCGGTTTGAGACTAATTAAGGATTCTTGGGATGTAGCATGAGGTGGAGGGACACGTTTGGTGAAGTTTAGACCAAGTTGGTGTGGTTTTGCTCAATACTGTGGGTAGTAATGGTATTTCAGTGAAAATAGGGTGTGAAGGGCATTAATTGTGGCGTGTTTCTGCTGTGAGAGGTGGTGAAGAGTGGATAGGAGTAGGTAATGAGCTGGAGAGGGTGAGGTGGTATTTACAGGTGGAGTTACAGGTGGTGGTGTGAGGTGGAAGAAGAAGAAGAAAACCGGGTACTGGGTTCGGGTTTTATTTATTTAAAAAGGGAGTGGGTTGGGCTGGTGTTGGGCCAGGGTTGTAGCTGGATTTGGAATTGGGTTTATAATAATAATGGGGTCCGGTTGGTTTTATTAGTGAACAAGCCCAAGGACCAATTTGTAATTTCTGAAAGTTGAGGGGCTTAGGCTGCCAACTTTTCAAACTTCATTCAAGGGATCATTCTGCCAAATATGGTTAGTACAAGGACCATATATGAATATTTTCCATTTTAAACCTTAAGGACCTATTATGTAATTTTACGAAACTTGAAGGGTTAAACTTGTAATTTTCAAAAGTTTATCATAAGGACCAATATTGCCATTTATAAATAGTATAAGGTTTATTTTGATCAATTTCCAATTTTAAAACCTTAAGGACTATTTTGACACTTTTGCAAAGTTGAGGACCAAAGTTGTAATTTTGTGATTTTAAACTTCAAAGGATTATTTTTAACAACTTGTGAATCCCAAGGACCTTTTATGATATTTTACAAGTTTTGATTAACGAGGGACTAGTTTTGCCAATTTATCAAAGTTCGAGGACCTGGCGTAAATTATGTATGTTTTGCATGTTTTCATCGGGTTTCATCCTTTTGCACTTTAATACCTAAAACACAATTTGGAGATAATTCCAATATTTTGAAGCATATTGGCATGTTTTCGGATATTTTGTAGCTTGAGCGAAATGATGAGTATTTAGACACTCATCAATCCCCACACTAAACTATTGCTAGTCCCTAGCAATATTTTATGAAGATTTTAATGGATTTGAAAGAACTCTTTACCAAAAGCCATCACTTCTGGAGTAGCCAAGATGTTTCAGTTCAAGTAAGAACTATGGTCCACCTGATAACCATGTGATTTTGAGCAAACCACAAGCTGTCAACGGTTTTGATTCGTCTTTACCAAAAGCCGTTTGCTTCTGGACTAGTCAACTCTTGATGGAATAGTCAACATCTTGGTGAGCTGATTACCAATTATGGTTTTTCCACTGCCTTTACCACAAGCCATAAACTTGTGGGCTAGCCAACTCTTTCGCTTTTTAGGATATGGCGAGTTGAGGTACCATACAATTTTGGGCAAATTGCAAGCCGTAAACGGATTTGAGTTATCTTTACCAAGAGCCGTTTGCTCCTGGATTAGCCAATCCTTAAGTGTGTTAGACATGGTGGAATGATTACCATTTATTGCGTTCTAAGTGAGAAAAAATTTTAAAATTTTTGGCTAAAATTGGGGTTCCTGATGGAACATGTGTTTGAATTCTCGAGAGAATCCCCGGCAGCGGCGCCAAAAATTGATTCGCTCGTTACTAGCCTACTTATTTAGTCAACCACTTGTGAGAGGTCAACTAGGCAAGTCAAACTAGAAAGAGGCAAATGCAATAATCCGAGGTAGGACAGTTATATTCCCGGGTCGTTTATTCCCCGACGAGGTTGTGGTATCCTGTGATTGAACAATTGTGTTATATAGCTTGGTTGATTAGGAATAGGGTTATAAATGATTTGTCACAATACTAAAAGTATGAATAACTCAAAATGAGTTATATCAACTAATAAGTACGATCAAAACCCTAGAAACGTAAAACGTATTAATAACAAATCGATTATAACTATAGTAGGTATTTGCACGTCTTAGCGACTTAAATGCAAATTAAAGAAAATAAAAGTTAAAATCTATTAAATAAACGCTATCACTATTTTTAAAGTGATGAACGTTTAAAACCTAAAACGTACGTTTTAATAAAATTACGTAAACGTACAAGAATAAAAGTAAAAAGTGATCAATATAAACCCCACAAATGTGAAATTTATATTTTTGAGATCCTAAGAATAAAAGAAAATTATTAGAAAAAGAAAATTATTTATTTAACTTATATATTATTTATTATTTAATTAATTACTATTTAATACTATTTATTAATACACTATTTAATTAGAAAACTAAAATAAGGCTAGAAAAATAAAATTAAAACTTAGAAAAATCTAAAATATTATAAAACTTATTTTAAAACTAAAAATATATTTATTATACTATTATTCTATTTAATATTTAATTAATAAGTAATTAAACTAAAATTAATTCTAAAAATTACTAGATGACAAAAGAAAAATCTAGAAAATTTATAAAACTACTTTAATATAAAAGAGATTTACTAAAATAAAAAATTACGAAGTGCTTATAAATAAGCTAAAAGAAAATTAAATAGATATTTTCTATTAAATAGAAACTATTACTATAAGTATTTTTGGCTTTTATGGTTTTTATTTTATAAAACTATTAAAATGCTTAAAATAAGAAACTAATACAAAAACAACAAACTTGGAAACTCAGAATAAGCATTGAAACTGCTTATTACTCTTGACAGTTGACTAAGTTTGACCAACTAAAGAAATGAGCTCAAATGAGCTTATGTGGGGTCCACAAGGGTAGATTCTGGTTCCAATGAGTTATTTGGACTTGAATAAGCTTGACTTGATAATATAAGCTCCTTGAATAAGCCAAAAGACCACAATAAGCACTTGCTTATTTGGTTCCCGAGAGAAAATGGGACAACCTTTGAGGTAATTCGATGGGGTCCACAGGTTTCAAGGTCAAACAAAGGGTCAATGGTTCAAGCCTGGTAGGAGGGGTTGGAAGAACCAAGATTGAGGGTATGGGACCCATCGATGAGCTCACAAAGAGCTTGTGAAGTGAGGGGTCCAAGCGATTTCACTCGATTAATCGAGTGAATGAAATAAGCTAGTAAGCTTGGTAAAAGCTTTAAAATAAGCTTAATAAAGAAAATAAAAGATAAGTACTATGTATATATTGTATATTAACAAGTATGAACAAGTGGGATCTTTGGATTAAACTAATAAGCTTGGAATAAGCTTATAAGCACTTTCAATGAAAATGAAATCCAAACACCCTAGACAGCAACCAAGATGGCCAAATTGAGCTTATGAAATAAGCTCAATAGAACTTATTGAATCTTGAACTATAAAGTGGGGCTGGTAAGGATTCCAAAATGCCAAAGCTTGACCAATGGGGACCACTGGGTAGCTTTTGAGGGGCTTATGAAGTTGGGTGGTTTTACATTGAGTTCACTCAGTTAACTGAGTGAATGGACAAGCTTCAAGCTGTGTGCAGCCCTAGTAAAAGGCTTTGTGATGGAAAATTAAAGCTTGAACTTGATTAATGGACTGCTTAGCTTATTAATGAACCAAAGATCACAAGCCAAAGCTCAGTGATAAGCTTATGATGGGCTTGTGATTTTGCTTGTTTACCTTTGTATGACCGATGTAGTGTTTTATTTGATAGCACAAGTTAAGCAAGAATAATCGGACCAAATAAGCAATTAAAGGCAAATAAGCACTTATTTCAAGTAACTAGCCACATGGGCATCACAAACAACCAAAATACTCGCCTAACACTCAATACATAAGCTTGTGCAAGCTTGATAAAGAGGGTGTCAAACCGAGTACTGTGGGAGTTTGTGAAGAACTACTAAAAGATAAGCACAATTTAAGCACTTCAATCAGCTAGATAAAGATTAATAAAAATAGCAAAAGGAGATTAGCAACAAGACTATATAAACTTACAAGCTCTAGTCCTAATATCAATTAACAAGCTCACAGTTTAGATCCAAAGTTGATTCAAAAATCAGTTAGGCTGCAAGTTTGACTTTTTAAGTTAACACTAGGTTTGACTAAAGTGAGCTTTGATCTAGATTTACTGATTACTTAAGTTATATTAAGCTATGATAAGGTGAAAATAAGCTAGGTTATCAGATTCTAAGCTAGTATGTGGAATATGGAACTACAAATCCTAACAGTTAACAGATTAGACTAGATTAAGGACTATTTTGACTTTTAAACTAATAAGACCTAAATATTATGGTGGTTTGAGTTTGGTGACCTAGATAAACATGCAAAGAACAAGAACTTAGAACAATAACATGCATTAATCCAGATAGCGACTTGATCCAAACAGCCTTAGCAAGGCGCTTTTATGATTAGTGTTACAAATCCACAAATTACAACATGAAACCGATTCTAATCAATAGACTATGATGAACTAAGATCGATAAACACAATTACACTAATAAACAACAACATATAACTATGAATCACTACTAAGCTAATTATGATTGGTTAAACTAAAATTATTATCAACTAAGATTTTTAACTAACAACCTCTTGATTTAACACTAGATTATCACTAACCAACACCAAATAAGTATAAAACAAGAGATTAAGCTAAAATAAGAACTAAAACAGATTATGCCAAAATCAAGAAAATGCTTACAACTTGAATCAAGGCCAAAACCGAGAACCAAGAACCGAGTACCACACCTATATGCTCTCCATAGAGCTCTATAACCAAGGCAATCCAAGATAGCACTTGCTCCTTGCTTCTTCACTGAGAACTTCTATATTAATTCCTAATTACTTGTTTCTTTTGGTATTTTCCTTTTAGTGATCCTTGCGATTTTGATTATCTAAAAGCTTGCTATGGCTTATCGAGAACCAAGTAGTGTTATTAGAATCCTCTAATTAACAAGTATCAAACAGAATTTAAATGACAAGAAATGAAAATGGGACAAAATGAAAATTCTGAAAACTGAAAGATAGATTGAAACTGAGAATACAAAGTTGTTGAATACACTTTTAGCAAAGTTATACAACACTTTAACAACAGACTTTAAAGATTACACTAATGTGACAACTAATTTGATTAACTACGATTGATCATAAACTAAGATTAAAATTATGATATCTCTCTTCTTTCTTCCTCTCATATTTATCACAATTTTCATCCCACTTGATCAAATATCTTTCCCACTTCATCTTCACCCTTGAAAGAGTCAAATTCATCAAAACCATTCAAACTCATTTTGGCGCCAAAACGCTCCACGTGGATATGAGCGGTTTGAGACTAATTAAGGATTCTTGGGATGTAGCATGAGGTGGAGGGACACGTTGGTGAAGTTTAGACCAAGTTGGTGTGGTTTTGCTCAATGTGGGTAGTAATGGTATTTCGGTGAAAATAGGGTGTGAAGGGCATTAATTGTGGCGTGTTTTCTTGTGAGAGGTGGTGAAGAGTGGATAGGAGTAGGTAATGAGTGGAGAGGGTGAGGTGGTATTTAAGGTGGAGTTCTGGTGGTGGTGTGAGGTGGAAGAAGAAGAAACCGGCACTGGGTGTGGTTTTATTTATTTAAACCGGGAGTTGGGTTGTGTTGGCCGGGTTAATAGTTGGATTTGGAATTGGGTTTATAATAATAATGGGGTCCGGTTGGTTTTATTAGTGAACAAGCCCAAGGACCAATTTGTAATTTCTGAAAGTTGAGGGGCTTAGGCTGCCAACTTTTCAAACTTCATTCAAGGGATCATTCCTGCCAAATATGGTTAGTACAAGGACCATATATGAATATTTTTCCATTTTTAAACCTTAAGGACCATTTTTGACACTTTTGCAAAGTTGAGGGACCAAAGTTGTAATTTTGTGATTTTAAACTTCAAAGGATTATTTTTAACAACTTGTGAATCCCAAGGACCTTTTATGATATTTTACAAGTTTTGATTAACCGAGGAC
This sequence comes from Chrysanthemum lavandulifolium, assembly GCA_022545495.1. Lineage (NCBI taxonomy): Eukaryota > Viridiplantae > Streptophyta > Magnoliopsida > Asterales > Asteraceae > Chrysanthemum > Chrysanthemum lavandulifolium. The sequence continues at coordinate 145,469,103 of CM040238.1, forward strand.
TAGTTTTGCCAATTTATCAAAGTTCGTGGAATTGGCTGTAAATTATGTATGTTTTGCATGTTTTCATCGGTTTCATCCTTTTGCACTTTAATACCTAAAACACAATTTGGAGATAATTCCATTATTTTGAAGCATATTGGCATGTTTTGGATATTTTGTAGCTTAAATGTCGAAATGATGAGTATTTTTTGATCCTCTTGAGGAATTCACCAATTCACTCATCGGTCCACTTTCATGAAGACGATGATCTCTTTGATTTCAAAGCCGATCTTGGAGAAATTGAAAGTCTCCTATATAATAATCATTCACTCATTTCTTGTCCCATTTCGACTCTTCCATTCCTTGTCTCACTCGGATGAGGAAGATGACAACTTTGGAAGGAGGTCGATGCTTTTCTTAGTGATGAGTCAATTCCAACAGGATTGACAATATACTACTGATTCGGAGGAGACATCCTCTTTCTTGAAAATCATTGATTGAAGAACCGTTTCCGCTCTCCTCCCGAAATTTTATTGCCAATCACCATACAAGCTTGAGCCTAAGCTTAAAAATCTAACAAATGGTGATTTGCTCCTCAACGATGAAGAATGGGATTGCATTGTGATGCACATCTTTATTCCATTTTTCACAGATGGTGTGGTTTCTCGTTCCCCTTCTCCTTCGGGAATGAGGACACTATTTTGATCCCGGCATTTTCATTTATCATTTTTGAGCGGTTCTATGTATATCTCATCGGTGTGGAACTTTCACGTACTTCAATGTTTATACAAACATCATGAATGAAAGTCAGATGGAGATTGTCTCTTCCACTTACTTTCCCATGAACAAATAAATTCGTGGTCGAGTCAAGCTAGTGACTCGGTAATCAAAAACGATGAGTTAAACATGGGTTTTCACCCGTGTACCACCTAGTGTGGGGAGATGCCCACATGTTGTATATAGATCTTAAAATGAATGAAAATTGTAAATATTAAAAAGAGAATAATTGTTGTGTTTCTACACTTAGCTAGTAATGTTATCTTTTTAAGTTCAAGGATTCGCATAATAGGCGGGACTTTGAATATTGAGGACAATATTCATTTCTAAGTGTGGGCGGGGAAATTCGCTAATTTGATCATAAATGTACCCTTTTAGTCCCTTTTTCCCCAAAATGGCAAAATTTTAAAATTTTTATTTAGTGGAAGTACTATGTACTAAACACAACAAATGGTAATCATCCACCATGTCTAACCCACATAAGGATTGGCTAATCCAGAGCAAACGGCTCTTGGTAAAGATATCTCAAATCCGTTGACGGCTTGCAATTTGCCCAAAATTGTATGGTGTTCACTCACCATATCTTTAACTAGTGAAAAGTTGGCTAGCCCGCAAGTTTATGGCTTGTGGTAAAGGCGATTGGAAAGCCATAATTGGTAATCACTCACCAAAGATAATATTGATAATTTATCTAAGAGTTGGCTAGTCCAAGCAAACGGCTTCGGTAAAGACAAATTAAAACCGTTGAAAGTCGGTGATTTGCTCAAAATCATTTGGTTATCATTGTACCAAGGTTCTTACTTGAACTTAAACAATTGGCTACTCCGAGTAATGGCTTTTGGTAAAGAGATGAAATCCATTAATTTTCTCAAAACATTGCTAGGGACTAGCAATATCTTAGTGTGGGGATTGATGAGTGTCTAAATACTCATCATTTTGTATCTGCTTAATTCGCAAAAACATCTGAAAACACTCAGAAATGCATCAAAATGATAAAAATATCACAAATAAGTGTTTTATGTGTTTCAAATGCAAAAATTCCAAAAACAGGTGAAAAATGTATCAAGTTTGCATAATTGGCAGTTTTAGTCCCTCAACTTTCAAAAGTTGTCAAAAATAGTCCCTGGTAAATCAAAATAAAGTAAAATATCATTTAAGGCCCATGGGATTCAAAAGTTGTCAAAACAAACCCTTTAAAGTTTAAAAATTGCAAAATTACAACTTTAGTCCCTAATCTTTGAAAAATGTCAAATATAGTCCTTGGATATTTAAAAATGGAAAATTATCAAATATGGTCCTTGTACTATTCATAAATGGCAGGATAGGTCCTTGTGATAACTTTGGAATATTGGCAATTCAGTCCTTGAGAATTCAGAAAATTACAAGATTGGTCCTTGTGTTAATAAGCCTAAACCAAACGGACTCCTTTTTATTATTAATCCAAAACACAAACACAAACCCAACTCACCCATTACCAGCTGGCCCAAATCCAACACCAACCCAACCCAACTCACTTGACCTCGACCTTGGACCTTCAACTCGAGCCGGTTCAAATCCATTTTGACCCTCGCCAATATCCATTTTGAACCCTTTCGTTATTACTAATAACGGGTCAACCCAGTCAAACCGACTCATCGCTCACTTTTCCTCCCACACCGCAAAACCATACCATGCTTCCACTTTGCCACGGTTTTCTCACCCTTATCTCTCCAATTGTAAAACTACTCACCACTACTTCACGGTTTGTCCCTCCACTCCGAAACACCCAAACTAATTAATTGCATAAACACGCTTTTGATATTTTGGCGCCAAATTGCAAATCAAAGGTGAGATGAGTTGCGATGATCCAAAGGCCGGGATTAATGATGGGATTTCTTGAGAGACTCAGTGGAACCCTTTTCTTGAATAAAAGGGAGAAAAGTAGCGAGTAGAAAAAGTATTAGTGTAGGTAGTATAGTTTAGCATCGACATAGTATATTTCTCATTTTCAATGTAATTATAAGCCTTCTAGTATTAAACTAAGTTATTTCAGTGTATTTCAAACTTGTTTTCAGTTTTAATTTCAGTTTATCTATATGAATTCAGTTTATGAAGTTTTCAAGTTTTACTGTTAAGTTCGAATCAAGTTAAGTTTTAATTAAAGAGGCCTATTATTTGTTTTTATAAGCTCATATAAGCTTAATATAGCTTGGTGTGAGCTTATTATAGTTTATATCTGTTCTAATTTAAGAATACCAAAAAAGTCAATGAAAGTCAACTGCTGGTGATATTGGTTGTGAAATGGTAGATTTGGGTTGATTCTGAGATGGAAATGGGTTAAATTTGGGTTTGAAATGAATTGGTTGGTTCTGTATAAAGCTCCTTTCATTTGGACTTCATGTGAGTTTGATTTCCATCTTCTTTAAAGCGCCATTTATGCATTCATGTTTTGCTCATGTTTAATCTTGTTACCGCTTGATTTGATCTTAGTTTAGCTCTAGGATTGTAGCAATCTCGTCTCGATCCCCGCATAAGTAGAAGTAGGACTAAGATTGTGTTTATTGCATATTAGATAAATAAGGTGTGTTTGGTTCAAGACAAAGTTCTTGAGTTTAAGGTTAGTTTGTTGTCTAAGTTGAGTTGGTTTAAGCTTGTATAGGTTTATTTGACTCAAATCAATCCTTAGTTTGCATCTGCATGTCACAATAGTCAAAATCCACTTAAATTAGTTCTTATTCTCATCTCGGTTGGAATTTTGGAATTCTAAAGCATGATTTAGGTATAGCTATTGTTAGAAGCTTAATTTAACTTTGTTTTAGCTTGAAACATTAATCTCGGTTCACAAATTGGATTCAAATCTCATTTTAGTCAAAGTTTCAATTCGCCTTTATAAGTCAAAATTAGAAAAGTGGGTTTTGCCAAACTTGTGGGATTTTTAGTGAGCTTATTATCGTGTTGTAGCTTATGAGCTTTGGGAAATCATTTAGACCTAGCTTGTGCTCTCTCTAGTATTTTGTATTATTTTTGAATTTTGTGTGGGCCCCACATGGCATCAAAGTGAGTGCAGGAGTGTTACCTCCCTGTCTTGGTGTTACACCACCACCACAGTGGCCATCTTCACCACTTTGGTGGGTCCCATGAGCCACATCGGTGAGCCCAGTGGTGGTTCTTGGTTCCATAGCATTCACCACCTTGCTAGCTCTCATTTGCAGCCAAGCTTTTGAGCTTAAGCTCGTGGACCCCACTCTAGATCGCCATAATATTGTCCCATTTCGAGTTGAAACTAGTTTAGCTTTGCTTAATTTTTGGCTTAAATTGCTTTTCAGAGGTTTAGGATAGTTGGAATAGGTTATCATTAAGTATATTTTGCATACTCTAGTCTTGTGATCATTTGGTACTCATTTGTGGCCTTTAGCTTATTTTGAGTGCTTATTTATAAGCACTTTTCACTCGCACTTCATAATCTTGCACACTAGTATAGGTTTTTATATTTTTCATAGACTTAGAATATTATTTTAGACTTTTCCTGAATTTTTTATAATTTTCCATCACTGTTTACTATTTTTATTTATTTTTAATCAGTTTTTAAGACTTTTTAATTAGCTTTTATTACAAATAAATCAGAAAAAGTTTAAAAAAATATTTTTTCAATTTTCCTAGATTAAGATAAATATAAAAAGCCAAAAAAATATTTTTCCATAATTTTCTTAGTTTAAATAGTATTTTCTAGCATTTTAATTAGTTTTAAATAGTTTTAAATTCATAATAAATACATAAAAGTGTAATAAATATATTTTCAGTTTTAAAATTAGTTTTATAATATTTTAGATTTTCCTAAGTCATAATTTCACTTTTCTAGCTTTATTTCATATTTTCTTATATTTTAGGGTATTATTAAATAGTTTAAAATAATTTTTAATTAATAATAATTAAATAAATAGTCATAAAAATAATTTTATTTTTCTAATAATTTTCTTTTATAATTAGGATTGTAAAAATGTATTTTTCATATCCGTAGGTATTTTCCTTCTTTATTTTCACGTTTTATTTCGTACGTTACGTAATTTTATTTAAACGTACGTTTTAGGTTTTAAACGTTCATCGATTTTAAAAAATAGTGATAGCGTTTATTTAATATAATTTATCATTTTAATTTTCTTTAATTTGCATTTAAGCCCCTGTAATTTACAAACTTTTTTAGGTATAATTATTCCAAATCATAACCTTTTTCCATTCAATATCATCCGATCACAGATTCGTTGTACTACAGTGTTCACACCTCGTTGGGACTTAACGACCCGGGGATACACTATATTCCTCTAATCTTAATTGTATTGGTTTCTGAGCTGTTTGAAGTTTATTACGGTTGACCATTCACAAGTGGTTAGCTTGTGTAATAAAACCTGACGGTTTGCCACTAATCAGTACGTAGGAGCACGACTAAGAGTCTAGCTACAAGACTCTTAAATAAAGAAAAGTGCTTCGTGGGAGGCAACCCATGCTTAATTGTTTGCTTGTTAGTGTCATATATCTTTTATTGATTACTTATTCTCATGTTTAAATTTGTAAAAATGCTTTATTTTGTTTTTAACCTCGTCTTAATTGCATATAAAGGTATTTTACATAAAGGATAAGTGTAGGGAGGATTACACACGTTTTCAAAGAAACGTAAACATGAGAATAGCAATTAATTAAAAGATATATATGTGTGTTTGTTCGAGTCAAATGCTTGTATCGAGTCATAATGGATGTTTTGCGTAAATTTTCCGATTCTAAAGATGTAAATTTTCCGAATTTTTCCGTAAAATCGCAGACCGCTTTTTGTCGGGATAACTCGTGGCATCGAGATCGCAACTGGCGGCTGGGAAGGAGTAAAACAACATATTACTTTTTTTCTCGTTTTCGAGCTACTTATAAATTTTCGTGTCTTAATTTTCCGTAAATTTCGTAAACATCCATTCCACAAGCATTATATCCTAGTTTAGTAGAGTCTTATATATATATTATTACCGCCGATTTTACGCGAAGGTTTCGTTTGTTTCTTTGAATGTGCGGGTTTTATTTATCAAGAAGAAGAAACAAAAGATTGGAAGGAGCTTTTCACGCATACATTTTTCTTGGAAAGGATTTAACCACTACTTCACACACGGATCCTACCGAGCTAATCGGAGAGTATTAGTTTCTTTCATTTTTAGTTACCTTCCATTATCATAACTTTGATACTTTCGAGAACATTGGGGACAATGTTCGGTTTAAATGTAGGGAGGGAAAATAAAGCAGGAACTTTGAAACTATGCTTATCCTTGATCATTTGCTTTGTCCAATTGTATTTGTGTAATAAACCATGAGAAAATGTCGGTTAGGGTAATTTTGGCACCAAATTTAAAATTTTTCATGACATATAGGAGTGGGCCATTAATCTTAACAAAAGCGTCTCACGGATAGGAAGTTACATGACTAGCACAAAAACCCTTTACCACCCAAATTCCACCCAAATTGTGAGGATCACCCTTAGATTAGTAGGAATTAAAGCATTCTTCTTTAATGCTTAGAGTATGAACCGGTAGTATAATAGATTCTAGAACTTGTTTTGTGATGCATCCGAGATCGCTAGTGAGACTACACTTGTGTAGTTAGGAATAACTAAATGATAAGAGGCATTAGGATAACCCTTGTTTGATACCGTAATATAATTACTTCTTCCACATCGGTTGAGTAATTCCCCACACCTTGCGTTGTACTCATCTTTAGTACACGATACCCTAGTTAACCCTCGAGCCTATCATTTCGCGGTTCTCGTGATGTTTCGTTTTTCCGAATATCAATGAAGAGCATTGTTTACACCCCACCCCAAATATACACCCAAATCGCCTTAGCCTACCTTGTATGCACTCTTTTAGTGCATTATTGTTATCACCCTAAACCCTTAGTTCAATTATCTAGTTGCTTGCATGAGTTGCTAAGTCGAGGCATATCTTTTGTACCACGTTTTGGGACGATTGGGACTCATGGGAAAAAGTTAAAGTTTATGAAATGATTTGGAAGGGCGTTAAATTCCCTTATTTGCGTAATAACGTACCCCAAGTGTTTTGATCTTTTCAATTCGGGTCAAATTAGTGTTAGAGTAAAAAACTCAAGTGTAGGGATGTGCCTATAAATCCCTATCATTTTGATGTTACCGTAGAGGATGGTAGAGTAAAAGTGTATGAAAAAAAATCGAAAAAAATAGAAAAAGAGAAAAGAAAAAAATAGAGTGTTCAAAAAAAAAAGAAAAAAAAAAACATACGGGCTACCATCCTACATCTATCCTTTAAATTTATGTTTGTTTGTTTTAGTTATCTAGAGTTTAGAGTGTCGAGTCTTGGCTTAGCAACGCCATTCTTCGTATGCTTGTAACATAAGAGATTTTGACTTGCCCCATGAATAGCCTATCCCACCAAACCCTTTGTTTCCTACCGTAAGCCTAACATTACAACCCTTTAAAGACCTCTTTGATAGTCTTTCCTAGGTGCTTCAAAGCGATGGATGTTTGATCTATTCTCAAGCCTATGGTAATCTATGTACTAGGATGGTTAATGAGTGTTTATCTTCCATTTCCAACTTGTTATATTTCATATACACCCGAGAGATGTGAGTATCTAAACACCCCATGTGAGGTGCTAGTATGTAATTTCCGTGCTTGTTATGATTTTTATGGGCTTATATGTGTTGTGGACTGTTTTAAACCAATGCTTCATGACCCCAACTTATAAATTAATTGGCTAAAAGCACATTTGCTTGAGGATAAGCAAATACCAAGTGTAGGGATATTTGATAAGGTTTTAAAATGTACCTTTTGAGGGTCGTTTAAGCCCTTATTTGATCACTTTGTATCCGTTATTACTTAATATCATTCCTTTTCACTTTTAGGTCTCTTGAAGGCAAATTGTTTGAATGGCACTTATTTGGACGAAAAGGCGCGGATCTACGAAGAAAATGGCCAAATTCAAGAATCGAGACACTCAAGCCTTTGAACTACAAGGTGGCGTCCTTTGCTAAGCTATGACGCCGTCGGAGCATTTTGTGACTACCTGAAGCCAAATTTCTTATTTTCAAGTGACGGTGTCGGGCTTTAAAGAGTAGGCCGTCGCAACTCATACGGCCTAGATTTGATCCGGATGGCGTCGGTCAAGAGAGACGACGTCACAAGCACAAGGTGACGCCGTCGCAAGACTAACGTGGCCAAGACGAAACCCTAATGCGGCGACCGACGGCGTCACAAATCATAAGGTGGCGCCGTCGCATATGTAATCTTATATATAGAATCGAATTTTCGGTATTTGTGTGTAGTCTTTGGAGTAAAACCTAAACCGAACCAAGGTCTGTCTTATACAAGTATTTTAGGGTTCCAAACCCTAACTTACATCAAGATAAGTGTTTTACTTCATTAATTCAATTATGTCTTCAATTATTTGTGTGTATGCTTGCATGTTCTCCATGTCCAGCTAATTTACTTATGTGTTTGCTTAGGAATATGAAACTTAATTATTGAATATTGATTGGTTGTCTCTTATCTTAATTGATTAATGATCTAGTAATGCGATAGGTCATTCGTTGTGTAATTAATGCTTGATTAATCTTTGTGAACCTTAGGCTATAACACTTAGACCTGTTGTAGGCTAAACCATCCAAAGAGTTAGGGATAAACGCATACCCTACGACTTTAGACACACAACGCGATTAAGAATAAGGACGTGACAATTCAACCATCAATAGGAGATAATTAAGGAGTAATAAAACCTAAGTGAACACATCTTTAAACTATCATACGAGCAAACAATAGTTAGACATAGACTACATACACCTTAGATTAGATAATTAGATAAGTAGAGTAATCGGTAGAAATACCAACCCCCAAATCCAAACCCTGAGATTCGTACCTTTCCATTTCCTAAAAAACCATAAAAAGATAAAAATAATCTTCCTCAACCCCAACCTTAGCGTAGTAACTTCTCACTAGCATTCCTATTCCCCTAGAGAACGATATCAATACCCGTGGCTTACCCTAATGCTACACTACAACGATTAGGTTCACTGCCTAGAGTGTTATAAAACTTGCTCGAAGAAAAGGAAGTTCCTTTGACCCCGAACGACGCGTGTAGCGTTATCAGTATCTTAAAAATATCAAACTTGTAGAAATGATTAAACTTATCAATATACTTTATTTAAGTATATTAAATGTGTGATAAGTTTAACAGATCGCGTAAAGCTATTAAAACTGAAGACGTAGGCTTAAAACACGTAAAACGTAAAATCAAAAAACGTAAAATCCAAAACTTGTGGAAATGTCGTAAGATATGAAAACACATTTATTTTTTCTTGTTTAGCGATTAGATGGTCATATCGGGAAGTTTAAATGTCGTTTAGACCAAAATGAAAAATTAAGACATGGTTTTGTGAAAGCGGTAACTTAGACATATGTTGCAAAATGACCCGATGAGTGTCAAACTTTAGTGTCATCATGGAAATAGTTCGGTTCGAGAATGTAAAATAAAAAATATGATGAATAGTAAAATTGAATAGTAAAAATATAGGATGAATATTAACACGAAATACGAATTGTTATATGGTTACTCTCATATCTCGGTGGGTATGAAATAAATAACAATATGGAAATGGAAATCACTTAATTTACCATGTCATAATGCACAAAATAACCATAAGCTTGATACGATGTCGACCTCCCACTTTGTTGTAACCACCTAGAAAATACTACCAAAGAGTTCATACAAGGATTGTAACGTGATTCGTGTTCAAAAGTATATATAACAAATATCAAAATACCAAGTAAGCGTGAGATTCGACAAATCAACCCTTTAAGAAAAAGGTTAACGTGCCAAAACTCATGAATGTGATATATGTGATACCGGGCAAGTGATTACCCGGGTCGTGTCCCAACGAGGTGTGAATTGAAGGATTCGTTGAGGTTTGTTATTAAAATGCTTGAATGGTTCGGGAATTTACGTTTGATTTGGTTTTCTAAATTAAAGCACGGGAAAGTAAATAAGGCACGTAACAAGGCAAATTACTAATTTAACAACTACTAAACATAAGGAATGATCGGTCCCAAACGGTCAGGTTTATTACACAAGTCAACCACTTGTGAATGGTCAACCGTAATAAAAGTCAAACAGTCTAAAACCAAAGCAATTAAGTCCGGAGAGTTTAGTGTTTCCCAGTCGTTAAGTCCCAACGAGTACATGCGATTAAATAGCTAAGCGTGTAGTGATCGGGTGATATTGAGCAGGAAAGGGTTAATGATAATACTAGATGACAAAGGAAAATCTGAGAAAGAAAATTAAAAGCTAAATTATATTAAATAAACGCTATCGCTATTTTTAAAATTGGATTTTCTTGATTTTTCTTTTATAAATTTGAATTAAAAACTAATTTTAAACTTTAAAGCTAAATTAAAATACTAAAAATTATGAAATTAAAGAGGAAAATTGTGAAACTATTTTTCAAAAATCTAAAATAACTAAAGAGAATTTTCAAAACTAATTTTGTATTTTTCTGATTTATATTCTAATTTCTATGATTTAAAAACTATTTAAAACTAATTAAATGGCTAAAAATTACAAATTTAACTAAGAAAAATCTGGAAAAATTATTTTTTTGCTTTTTATATTTATCTTAATCTATGAAAATTGAAAACTTATTTTTTTGAAGCTTTTCTGATTTAGTTGGATTAAAAGCTATTTAAAAAGTCCTACAAATTGATTTAAATAGGGAAAAATAGCAAACAGTACTGAAAAATTATGAAAAATTTATGAAAAGTCTAAAATTTTATTCTAAATCTATGAAAAATATAAAAACTAGGGCTTATGTGAGAGATTTAGAAACTGATGTATAACTGCTTAAATAATTAAGCTCTAAAATAAGCTAAAGGGCACTATAAGCTACCAGACTTTTACAGAAGCTAATTTGTACTAAAATAAGCTAATTCCAACTTATAACAGCTAATCCTAACCTATATTGTGCAAACTACCAATGATTTAAGCTAACTGTCCACTTGAGCCCAACAGTCCTTAACCACCTTATTTGCAACTTAATGATAAGCTAACCAATGAACCAATGTGAAAACGAATCTGTAGACCTCAAGACCACCGGTGAACTATCTCTAGACCAAGTTTCACCGCTACCAAGCTAATATGAAGCTTGTGCGGGGCTGAAGAAGCACGATTCACACTCGGTTAAAGCGAGTGTGAGCAGGCAAAAGCGGCTTATTGAGGAGCTTATTCGAGCTTAAGAAAAATTCCAAAATTCCCCAAAAATCATTTTTCAACACTAGACCAGTTCAAGTTACATAACCCAAACTTACAAAAGCTTTTGACCAGTGATGAACAAACTAAAAATGTACAAAGTTTTGTAAAAACTGCTTTTTATGGTTTTTTGACTTTTGCAACAGAAATGAATTTTGACTTTTGTGAGTTTTGAATCAAATTATTTGAATGATTTTGTTGTTTTATGATGTAATGAAGCTGAAATAGGCTATGTTATTAACTCCTATACCTAAATGCAAGTTTGAACAATCCTATAACTAACTGATTTGACAATAAGGGCAAATTCAAATGGAATTTGACTTTCACAGTTCTAAGGTGCAAGTGAATGACAGATTTAGACGAGATAATGCAATATGACACTAAGGCAACCTAAATACACTATGACTTAATCCTTAAATGCAAATTTGAAGCTAATCCAAACACTAGTTAAGCGAAATGCAAAATTAAATCTATAAACTGCCTAATCTTGGTGAGCCAATACTTATTCTGCATCTATAACTAACCCGCTTATACCTAAATGCAGAGATTAAAACAAGCACAAACTCGTAATCAATAAACACAATATTAATCTGCTTTTAAGCTCAAATGAGATAACAAAGCATATTAAACACTTACTGATCCAATTTTAATTGCAGTTTTAAAACAATACCTACCACACTAAAATAATCTAATTCATCCCAATCCAAGCTCTGCATCAACCAAAATCCATTTCCATAACTGCTTAACCCAAAATTCCCCACAGTTTGACTTTCGTTGACCAGGTACCCAATTTACTTGAACTAGAGTTATAAGCTTACTAAAAGCTATGGGCAGCTTTAGTAAGCTTATTTGAGTTATAATGAAGCTTATTGAAGCCTGGCTTTAGAACAATTTAGACTGAATAAAAAGAAGAAAATTTAAAAATAAGAGACTTTAATCAAACTTTGAATTAATGCTTAAAATGAGTTACAATAGACTAAATAACTTTAGTTCAATACAGGAAAGCTTAGGATTACAATTTAGAACTTAATTAAAACATAAAAATTAAAAAAACGACATACATGAAAATTAAAAACTAGAACTAACTCCCAACTCTGTCTTTTCTTCCTCTATTTATCATCAAAATTCTTCCCACGTGCCTTCTGAGTAATTCCCACTTTTATTTTGAGCCATTGGATGAGTAGAATGGATTTTAGCCGTTGATGGCTTTTTGGCGGGAAAAATATTTTAGCCAGTTGGGGTGGGTTGAGTGCAAGGAAGGAAGAAGCATTAAATGTTACTTGGATTGTTGGGTGAGGTGGAGTGATAAGGGTGGTGTATGTGAGCTGGAGGCATGGCTGAGGTGAAGTTTGCAGGCAGTTGGTGAAGAAGGAGGAAAAAGGAGGGAAAAAAGGGTGGGGTTTGGTGGGTGTTCGACCGGGTTGTATTATTAGGCGAGGGGTCAAGTTGGGGTCAAGGTTGTTTTGTGAGGTAAATAATACAAAGGTCCGTTTGGGTTTGGTATTAATAACAAGGACCATTTTGTAATTTGGCAAAACTTGAGGACCAAAGCGCCAAATTTTCAAAGTTATTCAAGGGTCAATCTTGCCAAGTTTCATTAGTACAAGGACCATAAAAGATAATTTTCCATTTTAAACTTCCAAGGACTATTTTTGCCAATTTTGAGACTTGAAGGACCAAACTTGTAAATTCTCCAAACTTTTACCCAAGGATCATTTTGATAAATTTTGATTTTGAAAGGACTTGGTTGACTTTTATTCCAAAACAAATGCTCGGGGTGATTTTGTCAAGATTTGAAAGTTGAGGGATGGCGCCAATTATGCAAACTTAGCTCGCTTTTTCATCGATTTTAAACATTTTGCATCCGAAACATATAAAATACAATTTTGGGATATTTTCATATTTTGATGCATTTCTGAGTGTTTTTAAATGTTTTGCAGTTCAGATTTGACCAAAAATGATGAGTATTTACACACTCATCAAGGAACAATAAAACGGTGCTAAATTAAATCCTACGGCACTAAAATAAAAAACTCGAAAACTCGGGCTAATCCCGAGCTTCAAAAGTTAAAATATTGCAATTTAAAGCAAACGGGTGCAAAACTAATTTTCCTACGTCCTAAACGACTAAAAATAATTTTAGAAAAAAACCGAGTATTTTTTCGACTTTTAAATTATTTATTACAAATTAAAAACTAAATTATACCAATTAATTAATAAAAAATACTAAACCTTTCCAGAAAAATCTAAGAAAATTACAGTAAATACTTTGAATTATGTTGGATTTAAGAAAACTACAAAAGGGTGCTACGGCCTTTTGAAATAAGCAGTTAAAAAGGTGACTAAAGTAATAAGCTAAAACTGATAAGAACCTTTAAATCATTGATTGTGCAGAATGAGACCAGGACAAGTCCCAAGGGCGATTGGTAAAGGGGGTGGGTGTTGTGTCTGTGTGGCTAGAGACCAGGGTTCGACCCCTGGGTTTAGCTTTTTGCAATTATTTTTTTTTGAAAATTTTCTTTTTGCAATTATAAAACCAAACTAAACATTTTTTTTATAAAAACTTCACCTTTTTAAAATGCTTAAATAAGCTGTTAGAACAGCTTTTTACCCAATAGCTTTAACAGTTTAACCAAACACCCCTTAAACAGATATTTGAGCACAATAAGCAATCAATGAGCAGTATTAAAGACAAATAAGCAAGCATACATGATCTAATGACTAAAATAAGCTAAAGATAAAGAAAATGTACTAACTTAAAAGGGGAATAAGCAGTTTGGAATATGCTATATTAAATGGGACCTAAGGCTACAAAATGGACAAATTAGCAAATCTAAAAAGCTTTTAATAAGCACTAATAGGCTAATGATAAACTAACCTAACCTAAATTACATAATAAGCACTAATTGATCCTTAGTAAGCAAAATAAGCTACTAATAAGCTTAAAGGAACAAGGGTGCAGTCTGCTGCCGTAGCAGACCCAAACAGACCTATGGGGTGCTTTTGTAGCTTAAAAATAAGCATTCATATGAGCTCTAAAATCCTAACTAAGTCAAAACAGATTAAATATGAACTACAAAGAACCTACAAAACTAATTGGGAGCTAAGTTGGAGCTTTTAACAACTTAAAAATAAGCTGTCAAAAGGGGTGGTCAGGGTGTTTTGGTTTATTTTAATGAGAACAAAAGGTGCAAATGGGGTACTTTAAAAGGATTTTAAGCTAAGAAAAAGCTATCCTAAGTACTTGTAATCCTAAAAGCAGTTTAGTATGGTGTTCAAAGATTCAAGAAAAACAATTTTTTGAAACTTGGATTTGAAATAAGCGATATACAAGCTCATGCAAGCGACTTATCTTCTTGCTCGATGAAAAAATATTTTGTGACAAATTTTTTTTACTTAAATCCATTTAAGACTTGTTACACTACTTCAAAATACCAAATATGACTTAAAACATCCTAATGATACTGGATATCAAAACCAAAGTGGGTAGAAAAACTGTTTGACCCATTTTCTACTTAACCCAAACACCCCTTAAGAGGGTATTTTGCTTTAAAAACTGTTTTCAAAACATAAACTTGGAAAATTTTGTATTCAAAAATACTTAATAACAACATTGCTAAAAAAATAGATTTAATGATGAAATAAGTTGTTTTGCAAATAAGCACTTAAGTGCTTATTTGAATGAGAAAATAATTTGAGACAGTAATAAAAGAAAGCATTTTCATTAATTCAAAAGACAATATTACAAGATTAAAAGACTTAAAAATTGAAAATTAAACTATAATCTAAAACCTGCTACTGCCTTATCACTGGTTACACATTGTTCTATTTATACTAGAAGTCTAGGGTTCCATCCTTGCTTCTTGCGTTTCTTTGTGAGACAAATTAGCTTGGTTCCATCTTTGTGCTTTCTCCAATTAATCTCAGCCATCAATTTAACCTTGGAGACCACCCTCTTGAATCACAGCTGTCCATTGGTCTTCACTTTCTTCAACAAATGGGAAAGTCAGGATTGCCAAGGTGGATGGCAACATGTGATACTAGCTTACCTTGCGGAAGGGAAGGGTTTTGGGTTGTATTTGGCGGGTAAAAGGGTTTTAGGTTCTTATAAGGATTTAAAACGTACACTTTTAAGGGGTCATTTAAGCCCTTAATTGCCCACTTTTATATCAATTCTTTGTAATTTCGTTCCTTTTCACTTTTAGGTCTCTTGGAAGCAAAATGTTGGAATGATGCATATTTAGGCGAAAAGAAGTGAATATATGAAGAAATCGCAAAGTCAAGATCGAAGACACTCAAGTCTTGAAATTGCACTGACGGCATCCCGATTAAAGGCGCGCCATCACTTTATCACAATTAAAATATCGGCATTTCGAGAGACTTTTGCTAAAATACACTGACGACGTCGAGCTTTGAAGAGGAAGGGCATCACTAAGACTTTTCATCTCGGACGGCATAGATCTAGAATAAGGCAGCGTCCCTACGGAAGCCAAGCGGTGTCACAACTACAACGTGATGCCGTCCCAACGATGACTTGGCCATGACGAAAACCTTAATGATGGCGATCTGACGGCGTCCCACCTATAAGGCAACGCCGTCACAAGTGTAAAATTATATATAGAAATCGAATTTTCATAATTTGAAGAGGTAGACTTGTGGAGTAAAAACACTAAAAGTTTGTAGTCTGACTTGGACAGTATCTTAGGGTTCTCAAACCCTATTTTACATCAAGATAAGTGTTTTACTTCATTGATTTCATTATGTCTTCCATTGAATGTGCGTATGCTTGCGTGTTTAACATGTCCGACTAAATTTCTTGTGTGTTTGCTTAGATCTATGAAACCTAGTTATTAGTGTCTCTTATCTTAATTGTAATTGGCTTAGGAGTGTAATTAGGCCATCGTTGTATTTAAATGCTTGAGTAATCTTTGAGAACCTTAGCTTATGAATCATTTAGCGGATTTCGTAGTCTAAACATACAAAGATAACCTTAAAGTTAGTTTATGATTAATCTAGTGGATTTCGTAGGCAATAACCTTAAGGTAGTCTCAAAGAGTTAGGGAAAAAGGCACACCCTACGACCTTAGAAAATACAAAGCGTTAAGAATAAGGACATGACAATTCAACCACCAATAAAAGATAACTAGGGAGTAATAGTATCTAGGTAAGCACATTTTTAATCATCATACGAGCACACATCAAAAAGATATAGCTACCCGTAGTATTAGATAATTAGATAGTAGAAGTACCACCCCAAATCCATTGCCCGAGATTTTACCCATAGCTTTCTAAAAATATATAAAGATAAAAAAATAATCATCCTCATTGACCTTATCATAGTACACTTCTTGCTAGCATTCCTATTCCTAGAGAATGATAGTAATACCGAGCTTACCCAATACTACACTACAACGATTAGGTTCATCGCCTAGGGTGTTGAAAAACTTGCTCGACGAAAAGGAAGTTCCTTTGACCCCGAGCACGCGCCTATGCGCATCAAGTTTTAAGTATTGTCGGGGAATAGAAACGCATGTAATTTACTTGTATACTCTTTGCTGACATTAAAATTCCCAACGAAAAATGTGAGAATCTCTCCACTATGATCTTTGCACCCTCCTGCATCCATAATCAAGTAAATATACTTAAGTATGTTATATGTATTGATTATATTCAACAATGAATTTATTATACCAATTAAAGATGTGACACTACATAACCATGAAAAACATGAAGTCTATATGGCCAATGCGAGAATATAGTCAATACTAGCGACCTCAAAAGCACATATAGAGAACAACTAAAGAAAAAAACTTTACAAGCTGGTAAATAGCCAACGTGAAAGATGGTGTGTTTGTTTCACAACACTAGGCATGGTGAAAATAATAAGTTGGCTCCAAATAGGTTGAAACATATCGAGAACTTGAGGATGTTGCAAAGCTCAGACACTGTGGGCTTTAGATGATGAGAAAGACTATCACTATCAGTGTTAGTGCAAATATTACGATATTTAATCTATACATTCTCATTTGTTTTGTTGATGACAAATATGTAACTTGTAATACATAACGTAAAATGTATAAGTTACTTGTAATTATATTTTGTATCAACATACTCTCAACACCTCTCGACGACTCAAGTCCTTGTATGCTACAACACGAGGTTCGTACATGTTTGTTATGTTGCGTTATGATCAAACCCTAACAAACCATTAAACATGTTTAGTTAAACACTTTATAAAATACATAAACATAAGTAAATGTGTTGGGTAAAACCCATGACCCAAGACCCATACCCAATGTCTAGATACATTGTACCTTGGTGGGCACTCAAAACCATGACCCATAGCCCATGGTTTTAACCCCTAAACTATGGGTAAAGAGGAGCGTGCACGGATTCCTCAAATGTCCCACGGATCCATTGGAATTACAAGGTCCGGATCCCTCCAGGAGGGATCCTTGGGGCAGAACATGGTTTTGGCCTTTTTGCCTATAAATAACAAGCCACTTCTTACCATTTCTTCACACCTTCACACCTTCACACATAGTTTCTCTCCACCATTTCTAGGATATTTAGATCATTAGGAAACATGTAAACCACCCTCATCTCATATGATCATAATGCTTCTAACTTTCATTTGTTGTAAGCATACTCCCGAAGTGATCCTCCAAAGCAAGCTTAGAGATCTTGCATCTTTACCTACTGAAGTGATCACCCATCACAAGCATACAAGCACATGAAGATCTTCTACAACAAGCTTGGGAAACTTGTCATCTTCATTCATAGAAGACTAACTACATCATACTTTGTGTTTTTGATGTTTAGTTTAGGACTTCATATCCATTAGACACATTGTCTTGGATATTGTCTAGTATCATATTCTTGTATCTATGACTAGATGGTTTATGTGTTTGTGACATAAAACACAAGGTTTGTTATCTTGGGCCACAAAACATAACGGGTATCATG
>CM040238.1:145492104-145589361 GCA_022545495.1 Chrysanthemum lavandulifolium
GGTAAGTATTTTGATTTATGGTTATAGTTACTATATTCGATGAGCAGGCATGACTTATAAATATCGTTTGAAGGTATTAGTTAACGAATAATAAGATATTAAAGAGTGGGGGGTTTTTTTTTTCTTTTTTGCGTTAACAATGAAAATTAATTAACCGTTTTTAATTATTGAACAGATAAAAGGTACCAATTTATTCTTAAGAAGAAAGCTTATGATTGTAATTTATATCTTAAATTAAACTTGTTTATAGGAAGCTTTTGTTGTTGCTTTTGCGGAATTAGCGCTTGTAGTACAAAAGACAATTTTAAATGCGTTATTTTCTTTACTTTTGAGACAACCATATATAGTTGGTCATGGGAGAGAACTAACCTTGAAGAAACAACCTTTCTTTCGACAATTTTAGGCGTTGAATTATAATAATAGTCGTTGTTGAAGACACCTCAACAGGGGTTGGCTACGTTGTCATATATGTAAACTCAAACAGAGAAATTTATATGTAATCATGCTTAAAAGCCATGTCTTTATAAGTCATGCCTAATGTATATATATATATATATATATATATATATATATATATATATATATATATATATATATATATATATATATGGCCGATGGCGGTATGACTTACAAGTCGTTGAGATATTTTACTATAGCGAAAGAAGGCGGGTTAAAAATACTGAGTGTCTAATGAATTAATTAAGTAACGGTTTATGAATTACGAACATTGTATAATATTTATCTGATGAATAAAGAACAAAAAATGAATGGTAATCAAATAAGAGTAAATAAAACTCAATAAATTATCCGTCATTACAAAGTTTATGTTTTCAAATACATGCCCAGAAAGAAAATGTTATTTGCTAGTCATGTAGGTGATCATGTAGCTATGGGATGTAATTCTTGGGCGACATTTGTAGCTTTAACCACTCGGACACTCCAATAAGTACCAAAAAACATTGCTACCCAGTGAGTGGCTAAATACTATGGACGTAACACCACAAAGTTTCAGAGCTGTTTCTAAGGTAAGTCTGTAATGAACAAAGAAAATTGCAGACATCAAAAGAATGTGCTAATCTATGTTTAATTCTACTTATATAAGTATGTCTATGAATCTTTTAATAGAATGGTGTGTAAAAAAGTATTAGGTATATACGTTGTGCATAAAAAAATAACAGATGATAGAACCTTAAAAAAATACATTAATGTATGCCAAATAGCATTTAGCCCAGTTTCAGGAAAGCAAGAACATGTATAAATTATCCAGTGGCCAACGCACCTTACATTTGCATCATGCATATACACACACATATTGACATATGCATAGTTGACCGTTACTAAACAACAAAGTTCATCTAACAAAACCTATCAAATTGAAAACTAAAACATCGGAAAATTGATACTCGAATTTGAGATCTAACCAAGAATTCTTGGATTCGAATTTGTTTCTCACGACCATCGGCGAAACCACATGCCGGGTCCGAATGCTCGCCAAGACCTGTGTCGATCAAGGTTTATATAACTTCACAACATTTATGAAAATGGGTAAACATTGGGCTTGACACATCAAGTTGATGTGGGAAAAAAGGAAAAGAACATAGAAGTCTTTTGGAAACATGTACCTTTATCATTCAGTGTACTATTGGAATTTGCATCCCTGTATATAAAAGCCTTCTGGAAACATGTACCTTGATGGTTCAATGTACTATTGGAATTTGACGTCCCTATATATACACAAAAGTAGAAAATAGAGATTAGTATGGTCAGCATATATGAGGAAGTAATCATAAAGCATCTTTCAATATATAGAAATGCTACATTGCTACCTTATTAGTTACTGATAAATGAGGAAATATTTGACGAATGATAGTGAAAAAAATCACAAAGATTTAAAAATATAATTGATCTATGCGCATGTTATTGCGACCAAAATTTCTCGATTGTAAAGGCGTATCAAAGCATTTTATTTCAATAAGCGAAATGGAGAATCTACTAAAAACCAAATACTTTATGGTTTAAACAAAAGGTCTTCAAACATGGTAGATGATCACTTATGCAATCTAATAATGAAGCAACTATGAAAGTCAAAGAAACGGCATGTTGTAAGCATTTAATTGACTTCGGTTGCGGAGGAATGGTAGTACCCGATGAGACAAAGCCATATGGGTAAGACTCCTCATTGAAGACTACCCATATGCCAATGATGGGTTACTTATTTGATCTGCAATCTGAGAGCTAGTTGACATAATTATGTAATGATGATCTTTTTAAGTGTATCAAGCTTAGAGATAATGCTTACCATAACAAACGCTTTGTCTCACTAAACTTAGGAACACAAATGAGTCTCACTAATCGGCCATCGATCCTGCATTGATTTTTAAGTTTTAATAATATTATAAAAGATGAACACCGTACATTTTAAAGGTGTAAATACACAACTCGTAATGTTCTTGATAGGAACCTTTAGTATTCGAGTTGCATATTTGTCCTTATTGCCAAGAAGTAGACATGCGGACAGCTCTTTATGAAGAAAGGGTCCCTATCAGTGAAGGGATAACATCTTGTAAACAAAAGATTATTGAATAAAATCATTTTAGAAAGATCAGTTGTTTTATACATAAGAGAGAAAGATAGAAAGAAGCAATAAATCAACAAATTGAAAGATGAGTTTTATAATTTAGGAGGGTGACTATGTAAGCATTCAAAAGTTAGCTAAAACATTGTGGCTAGAAGTTGTAATCTCTCACAATGGTTAGGACATGAGCTAAACAACTCTGCTTCTGTGGTGAGTGTTAGGGCTCTGCTTTGATGGTTCAGCAATACAGCAAAAGACATCGTCACTAAGGTGGGAAGTACAGAAAGTGGAGGGCCAAACGATGATTCCATTTACAAGTCTATATGTGCCAACTAAATGTATTGGATCCGAGCCAACATTGACCAGGTTAGCCAAGTGGATCTGTTTGTTCAATTATCATATAAAACCATTGACACAATTTATAGCATAATCGGGCTGCAATCTATGCGACTCCTTTTTGTTCATCTTTGGTATAATGCACTTATGTATGCCATGACTTTTCATCAGTTATCTGATTGGTTTTGGTCTGTTATGGTTCGTGGGTTGGTGCAGAAGCGTACGATTGGCAATGACCATCTCGCGAAACTTAATTGCAACTAAGCTTTTAACTATTAGTTATCTATTAATTATTAGACATATGAATTACAAAGGATAAAGTTACGACAATTTATTAGTGAACATATGATTAAACCGAATTTCAAGCATACAAACAATTAAACTTGGTTGTAGCTACCTGGTAATGTGTATCATATAACCAGTTTCACATAACTTCTCATAGCAAGTAAGTTTAACGGATCAACAATTCTAGAACCATATGAATGTGGATTCATAGGCCAAACATGCTTCACATAACCAGTTTCCCACGGGAGTCTAAAGTATGGGATACTCCATCTAAAACCCTTGGCAAATTCACTATACTTGTAGGCAAAGGAACTACTATCCATCCAGATAATGCAAAGACTTGAATATGGCATACAATCTGCATTTTCATGAAACAAAATGAATAGTTGGTCACTTATTACAACCCAAGGTTTATGGTAATTAAGGAAATTATCTTACAAGCGAAATTCTAGTTGGACTTGAAGTCAACAAAGGTGATGGTGTTGCAAATGCTACGTAGTTCGAAGGGAAGCTGTGGAAATGGTGAGCGGGGTTCCAACCACTGCAGTTAACACGACTAAACCGAAAGCAATTCAGATTGACTCGAGCACCGAGGGGGCATTTAAGTGACTCGACCCATATACTAAATTAGAGGCGTGAAAGGACAAAACATATACATGTCCATATTACCACCGCACTCTTGACACAATTATGACCCTTAAAAATCGCCAACAACCCATTTGCGAAACATCTAATGAACACCTTACAAAACTATAATTAATCCACCAACCTAATGCCCCATGCTCCGAACTTCCTGATTGGCTATTTACCGTTGTCAAACCCACAGAGAAATCAGTAATGAAGGAGTCTCCTACTTCTTCATACTCATCTTATTTTGCTTCATCTTCGTCCATTGTTTCTAACTTTAGTCAAACATGTTTAAAGTAACTATGTTAAGTAATTTGAGGGAGATTCTCTAGACTGACCTATTGTCGATACCTAATGGCTTACGAATCCTACCTCAAACTCGTCTTTCGTTAAGTAGTATCCACCTTAAACATGTATTTCAACTACAACCATGACATATGGTCCTAGCATCCTTGCTCAAGGGAAAGAAATCGGTGTACCCTACATCACGACCATGAATATAAAAATAGCCCTTACATACCTTGATTTAAGCCCACCTCTGCTTTTGTTTTAATTATGTCTTAAAATTTATTTTGGAGTTTTCATATCTTATTGTTAAGTGTGTAAATTACAATGAGGTAATAAAATAGTAATACTAAAAGAATGATGTTTCCATCCTAGTAACTCGTCACATCCGCTAAATAACATAAATCCTAACGTCAATCCTATACATTTTTGTAAATGATTGTCCACAATAGCTATTAGAGTGCTGCAACCATGAATTAATCACGTATAAATCATATCCTATCCTATCGTCATCATTGTATGTTTTTTGTTATTGTCATCGATGTAATCATGTGTAACTAAAAAGTTGCAATAAGGGTTCTTCTCATGTTAAAATCATGCCTACTTATATATCATATCCTAACGTCAATCCTCCAGAATAGATATCGCGAGTATGCGACCATGAACTTACTTAATCACATCCGTTAAATCACGTATAAATCATATCTTATCCTACCATCATCATTGTATGCTTTTCATTAGTTAATTTCTACATATTGTGTCCGTGAACAAACTAAATCACTTCTGCTAAAACACTTAAAAATCCTATCCAAATTTACTGCATATTCTACATATAACTCGATCATATCTGCTGATTTAATCACTTATAAATTGTATCCTAAAATCATTATGCTACATTTATTGTAACTAAATCACTACACATTATCCACAATAGCTAATGCTTCAATTCAATCACACATAATCCATAATTAAACACCCACTTACCAGTAAAAGTAGTAACTTATGACACCTAAAGGAGCAGCGAGAAACATATCAGTGATCCAAGGAGACAAAGGCCTTAGCTATTTACGTCCACGCTGCATATATGGTGAAGAAGCTTTACTTATCGATGCTTGGTTGCCATTGCTACTCTTATCTGCTTCACCATTCAAACGTTACTATAGGAATAAAAATTACCATAATGTTAACGTTAGTTATTACAACAATAATGAGAATAAAAAACGTGGAAATAGATAAGTCACCTGTCAGGGTGGTTCTTGCTCATTTACTATTCACGACAACCGTTCGTATGTGCATTTGGTCTTCAGTGTGCGTGCCTGCGTTGTTAAAATTTAACCTGTATTAAAAATTAGTGACTTAGGATAAAGTAATATGGGCATGGTAAGCTAAATTAAAAATAAGTCTTTCAGTTTGAACTGCCTAGCTCTTGTTGAACATACCGTTCAACTATAGCAATAAGAATATCGTGTTATTAACGTAAGTTATTACAAAAGTAATGAGCACGCAGTACGATAAGTTTAACCGTATAAGTGAGCAGTCACGAAGATGAATAGTCCTGGGTTTATAATTTCTCGTTCAACTGGTGAAACATCGGATGCATTTAGCTATGTTTGCGTTGTTTAGGTGTTGATAGCTAGACATTGCCGACGATATTCCTGAAAGCCAAAACCAATGATCATAAGTTATAAGCATATTGGCTCTGAAATTTAGTTTATGGAACACTTATAAAAAAAACGACCAAACTTACACGGAATCTAGTAAGACAAAACAAAATCAGACACATTGAGAATGCATTCATTAAGATCATTTATCTTTCTTCTCCCTTTATCAGTTGTCGGAATATTTAGTACAAACTTCTTGCGACAACCATTGTTCGAAAGATCATCATAAGCCTAATATCGAGTAACGCTCCTGTTCCTACATTAGCAAGCGCGGCTGCTGTAAATAAATCAACAATAAAGAAAAAATAAAAAGCAATATCATAAAAGAACCAATAAAATATCACCTTCAGTTTTATCACGTGTTTGTACATTTTTATCACAAACGCGACTTAAATGTATTAGGTGACGTTCTCCCGAATCTGCAATAATCAACAAACACTGAACACCATTGAAATATGAATATCATTTAACTGCGAAATGGTCTCACTATAAAACCATTTAGAAGCCTAAGGTATGTCTTCGTTATCATAATTTTTTGCTCAAAACCCATTCCACGACCTAATAGACCGAAGGGTTTTGTTAATTAACATTAACAAACATTTTCAATTATGGATTTATTATCATATATTTGAACATTCAAACAATTAATCAAAAAAGACATTATAATTTTTTTTTGGACGGGCTCAACAATGCCTTGTGTGAATGAATCAAGCAATTACATATTTTTAAATTGCAACTGCTAATATATCAGATTAAACCTCTCATTACTCACTATAAATGCAACAAACATGCCCAAAATTTAACTATTTGTACCTGAAGCCGTTTGCCAAACTTACTAAAATGATGAAATACGATAATGCAACTTTGAGACTAATTTTGAGGAGAGGTTTTTAGAGAGAAATGTGATACCCAAATCCTCTGCATCCGAGTGTTTTTATTTATTGTGTGCCACACCGTCACCATCCTCTACTGTACCACCATCTACCAAGTCGTTAATCATTTGGAGCCTTTTAATGCCTTGAAGTGTGATCATGTCCACTGAGCGAACACGTGACTTTCTATCTTTGTTGTATGCCTTTGTTAGTGCAACTTTCACATCCGCTCCATCAAGCGGATTTGGACACCCCTAAACAACACATATTTACAGTTAAATTGGGTTCAAATGGAGAATATGATAGCATCGTTAGACAAAGTGATACCTGAAATTTAAACATCGCCATCATCAAAAGCAAGTCTTCCTGGCTAATGGTGTATGAATCCATAAACTTCACAACCTTTTCAACACTTTCATCCTGCCAATCATCCAACACGGAAAAGAATGTCGATTTTAGAATCCAATTTAGTTACAACAATTAGGTGTAGTGTATACCAATCTTTGATAGCATCTTTAGCGGATCGGTCATGTGTTTAAGAAAAAGTGAAAGATAATCAAGGCACAATGTTGACCTGCAACCATTGAGAAATATATATCATAGCTTCATTTATAAGCAGTTATAGGAAAATTAAAACAATAACGTTTCATGCAATATCATGTACAAATGTACAGTACAATGATCTGGCGATGAAATTCCCTGCCTAAATTGAACTGTAGAGATGATAAAGATGCTTTTCTCTATAAGGTGCTCTGTAGGAATACACTATGGACAATGCATTACGGAGTTCTATATCATATTTTTCTTGATTGGTTGCCAAACATATGCATACACCATATCTCAAACATAACGAATACTTAAAATAGAAGTGATTAAGCACAGAAGTTAAAGTTTTAAGATAATTTACTCTTCATTAGTAGTCTCTTTGGAACAAAACAATCCGCTTTTTAAATTGCACGAGCCTCGATGTATCACTGTTTGATACCAATTTGAACCGGTTAGATTCAAGACTGGATGATTCCTCGCCATCGATGTTGCCACCCATATGAAGCCTCAATTGTACCTTGGGCGTTCATTTGTGATTGGACCACGGCGTGCATTACGCCTACTAAAAATGTCACATACATGTCCGCAAGCAATGGGGCATAAGCTTCTCCGGCTCTTGATCAATAAATCAATGATGAATCTATGATGTGCGTGTGTAAAATACAGCGATTTCGGTGGTGGTGCACTCGTTAGTCGACTTGTCACAGTTCGTGAACGGTAAAAATAAGTATTAGTTTTGTCATGTTAAGTGGCGTTTTAAACAATCTTGATTTGGAAAGTGTTGAAAACACATGCGAGATTACATATTAGTAAAACAATGAACACCTGCAAAATGTTTCCAATTCAAGAATAATCAATGTAGGAATCCATTTTGCCCGTGAGTTGACCCAAATCACAAAACTTCATTCGTTACGCATAAGCATGTTACTCAAAATGTACGTTCTTTGTTGCCCATTTAAGTGCTTGTCAGCTCATCTATCTATTTTAAGAAGACAAGATATTTTGAATACGCAGTTAGAATCACTCACTTGTTTTAATCGAGCGACCCAATAAGTTTCATGGTCGTTGGTGGCACCTGCACCATATGTAATATAGTTTGTGTTTTTAGAGTAGTGTTTTATCCGAATGACCAATGATAATGAAATATAATGTTCCCGTTTGTGATTTTTAATTAAACAAACATCCGATCGGCGGAAAAGTTGATGGCGGCTACAACCTATTACAATTCAAGTTTCATGATGAGTGTGTAAATCTTCATCGTTTTATCAAAATAAGCGCAAATTCATCGAAAACACTCAAAACACATCTAAATGATCAAAATATCACAAATCCGGTGTTTTATGTGTTTCAAATTCAAAAATATCAAAATCGGATGAAAAACATATCAATTTTGCAAAATTGCGGTTTGATCCCCAAGTTTCAAGAATTGTCAAAAATAGTCCCCGAGCCGCAATTTTAAAAGCAAAAGTCACCAAAGGTCTTTTTAAAATCATAAATTGTCATTTTAGTCCTTTGGTGGAAGTCTAAAACTTTGAGAAAATTACAAATCGGTCCTTAAAAATCCAAATTGTTCATTTCTAGTCCTCGAATTTTCAAAATTGTCAAATCAACCCTTGGACTATTTTAAGTTGGCAACAACACCCTTTGGATACTTTTCACAATTTTCGTGTTTGGTCCCTCGGTTTAGAAAGTTTTCACTTTTGGTCCCTATGTTTAATAATTCTACAAACCAACGGACCCTTTATTTAACCCAAGCCCAAACTAAACCCTTTAGCCCAATCCCTTTACCCGGCCACTTAACCCGACCCAATCCCACCATTTAAAATAAACAAATCCAAATCCACCTTTCCCACCTTTCCCGCCCCATGTCTGCCCACCATCCCAGCCTCCATAGCACCACCATAGCCTCACCTTCTCACCTTCCTGTCCCCCCCACCTCACCAAACTCCAAAGGCATTAAATGCCTCTCCCCCAATTCACTCTAACCTCTCCAATTGTTAAGAAAAGTTTTTGGCGCCAAAATCAGTTGAACGGTCAAGATCACTCAAAAGCAATCCAATGGCCCTTATTTTTGATGGATTTGACCAGAAGAGATAGAGAAAGTCATTGGGTTATAAATGGAGCAAAAGGAAGCCAAGAGGAGAGTCTTCTAGTTTTATTTATTTTCTTATGTCGTTTTTATGTAAAAGTGTTAATTTAGTGTAAAACTTGTACCATTGTGTTAAATTGTGTTAACTTAAGGTTTTTAAGTGTATTGAATATCAATTCAAGAATCAAATTTCAGAATGTTGTTATATCTCTCATTAATGTCCACTGTTGAAATTTTATAAGCACAAATCTTGTTTACAAGTTTCAAACATCTCAATTCTCAGCTCTAAATAGCTTTACAAGCTTATAAAGCTTTTATAAGCTTAAATTCTATTTTAACATACTTGGACTTTGGTCAACAAAAGTCAAAGCAAGAAGGAAAATGGGTACAGAGGTGAAATTGTGTGATTCAAAGGTGGAAATGGGTTGAAATGGAAGCTATTGGGTTGGATTAGGATAGTGGTTCATTTGTTTCATGTGTGACAGGCCATAGTGGCCATTGGACTTTTGTAAGTGATTTTATAAAATTCTTGCATAATCTGCTTTTGTTGTTTAATCCTGTTAAAACATGGTCAAACAGTAGTACTTAGGTTAATTAAACTTAGATTGATCACTATTACAAGTTGGGTAAGTGTTTTGTTCAGTTTTACTTGTTAAACAAGTTTTTAAGGGTGTTTGGAATTGCTGATTTGATTAGGTCCAGGACTTATTCAGTGTATAACTTTTGTTGGTTCAAGTTTATCTAGCCATATTAGACCTATCTCTGTCTTACTTTTGTGTTCCATACCTCAAGAAGTCAAAATTCCACTCAAATCATTCTCACAGTCCACTGTGTGGATTTTTAAAAGAGCAATTCATCATTTTGTGTTTAAAGTAATAGACAAAGGTTGTAATAGCTTTATAACATCATTTAACATCATAATCAATCATAAAATTGGGTCTCAAGTTCATAAAAGTCAACTGTTCTTCTATTTCAAAAAGTCAAAAATGTCAAAATGTGGATTTATGCAGAAAGTGCAGATGATGCACAGGTTTCATTGAAGGGTTTTAAGGTCTGAGTTTTTGGTTACAAGTAGTACTCTTGGTTGTTTATAAGACCCAATATCTGTTTTTGCCTTAAGCCTTGTGGATAAGCTTGTGCAAGGGCTTAAAGTAAGCCCCATCTCCCCTGCACCACTCAGCATTAGCTGAGTGGTTTTGCTCAGTTTCATCCAAGCTTGTGCAGGCTTCATTATAGCTTGTAAAGAGCTGGTATTTTGGTCAGAGCTAGTCAACTAGGTCTATTTGAGATATCAAAGATTGGTTTTTAGTATGATGCTTGTTTGGTAGCTTATTTCTTGTCTGCAAGTGATCACCACTTTCTGTTTTTAGCTTACAATCACAAATATCAAATCTGTTGAAAATGGTGATTCAGTAGTTATAGCCTGTTGATTTTCATTGCATTTTGGTCATTGGTGCATAATTTGGCTTCTGTAATCACTTGGTAGCTTTTAGTGAGCTTTTGGCTTATTTTAGTGCTTATTTATAAGCACTTGTGAGATCAGTTGCTTATTTCTCTACACAAGCACCTGTTTTCTAATTTTCATAGCTTCTTATCATTATTTTAGAGTTTCCTGAATTTTCAGATTTTTATAAGCTGTTTTGCTATTTTTCCTATTTTTAATTAGTTTTAATACTTTTAAATAGCATTTAATACAAAAATTAGAAAAAGGTTCCAAAAATAAGTTTTCAATTTTCTTAGGCTTAGATAAATATAAAAAGTAAAAAAGTAATTTTCCATATTTTCATAGCTTATTTGGTAATTTTTAGTAATTTAATTAGTTTTAATAGTTTAAAATCCATAGAAAATAGAAAATAGTCACAAAAATACAAAAATAGTTTTGAAAAATCTATTTTGATATTTCAGACTTTTCCAAGTCTTAATTTTATTTTTCTAGCTTAATTTCCTATTTTCTTGTGTTTTAGGTAATTAATTATTAGTTAAAAATAGTTTTTAATTAGATAATTAGTTTTAAAAATAACTTTCTTTTTCTAAATATTTTCTTACATCATTAGGTTTGTAAAAACATCATTTTCATATTTTTAGGGTTAATATTGACTTAGTTTCACTTTTTTATTTTGTACGTCGCGTAGATTTTGATTTAAACGTACGTTTTAGGTTTTAAACGTTCATCACTTTAAATATAGTGATAGCGTTTATTTAATAGGTTTTATCTTTTTAATTTTCTTTAATTTGCATTTAAGGCGTTTTTAATTTGTTGGATTTTCTTTAGTTATAATAATCTCAGTATCCTTTTCATTCAAACTTACCGATTACTAGGCGTTGATTTATCCATTGCATAGCTCATTGGGACATAACGACCGGGAGACTCTATCCTCCTCGATCTTAATTGCATTGGTGTTTGAGCGTTTTAGTCTTTTAGACTCATTGTTTTGCTACCGATCAAAATTTTGCCCATTCTTGGGAGTTTGGCCGATTTATCTCCGTTTAGTGATTAGTTGTTTGAATCCTCACTCATTGTTTATATCATCATTCTCTATATATATATATCCATATTTTCTTCTAAAAAATCCAAAAACCCAAAACAAGCAAAAACGATAAAACACAAAAATATTTTCTCTTTTGTTTCTATATATGTATCAAAAATAAAAATACAAAAAGAATCGTGTTTTCTCTAATAATTAACAACTTAAAAGATTACCACGAAAACCAAGGCGATGCACTACCTAGCGGGGTGCGACCATAATAAGTTCCCGAACTAAAGATATAAAACTTGCCTTTGTGTCCTTGTGATTGGTGTACCTTTTTCAAAAGCCATTCACCTTGGATTATTAGTTAAGTTCATCATTGTTTTGCCTCGATTTTGTGTTAATTGATTTTGTTGTGATATCGACGTTTGAACCGAAAACCCATAAAGATTCTTCTCACCACCAATTTTACAAAACGTCTTCATAATTCTCATTCTCGTGTGAAAGATTTCATAATTCCATCTCTCTCCTTAACTCGAGTTTCCTTAGAGTTAACTCTTGGCGCGCACTCGCTCTTCTAGATCCGTAAGCCCATTTCGTGAGCTTGTCAAGATTCCAAGAAGGCGTGTTCGCAGACGTTCGCTCCATCACCGGATCGAGATCCGGTTGCTCACACTCATCCGCTATCATGGCGGATGAGATTCCTATGCGAAGCTTCTCCGTGCACCCATCGACGGGTATGGAGATGCTATCGTTATTCCGACCATCGTGGTGAAAATTTTGAACTCAAGACCGGGTTCTTGAATCTTGTAACTTCAAATCAGTTCACGGTTTTGAGCGGGATGATCCTCATGCTTTCATATAAGATGGTTTAACAAGATTGATCTACCATCAAGTATAAGAATGTCCCTTCCGATCTTTGTTAAGCTTCTTGTTCCGTTTTTTCTCTTGAGGGCAAGCCCGGTTTGGCTTGAAAACAACCCCTCAATCTATAGAGACATGGGAAGATCCGGTGAAGAAATTTGTGAATGAATTCTATCCACCTTCCAAGACCACGAGTCTTAAAATGAAATCATCAAGTTCACTCGAAGTTTGATGAATCCTTGATGAATCGTGGGATCGTTTCAAGGAATTGCTTCGCAAATGTCCTCACCACGGTTTCTCCGAGTTGATGCAACTCGATACTTTCTACAATGGAGTGAGTCAATCGATCGGGATTTCTCAATTCCTCCGCGGAGGAAACTTCTTAGCAAACTGTCAAAGAAGCTTTAGCGATTATCGAAAACAAGTCTAAAGTCCGCTTTGCACGAAGCAAGCGGTTGTTTCCCAAGTCGGATTGGTCCTTCTTCTTCATCGCCTGTGAGTCGGTCTAGCACCGATGCTAAGATTGATAAACTCACGGAAGCTATCCAAGCTTTGGTTCTCTCCAATCGAAGAAAGTCTCTTTCCACAAACTTCACCTCCCTGAAGTTAAGAAAGTGGAAGTCATGTTACTGTGGTGGCCCCATGCTTATTATAACTGTATGGCCACCGATGGTAACCCTTTGAAGCTAATCTTTGGGCGGGATGTCTAATCGGAGGCAATCAATATCGTGCTCTGTGGGCCGAACCACCGAATCCTAACCACTACCGACCTCCGGTTTCAATCAAAACCAAAACCGTAATCGAATCGAATAGACCAAACCAAGGTTTTCAAAACCAAGGTCATTTCAATCAAAACAACGGTTTTGAATCGGAATCAAAATTTCCACCAACAAGGAAACTACAATAGAAACCGGTCCGGAAATTTCAACCTGTGGTATTATCATGGCAATAATCCGTGGAATTTTCAGAATCAAGGCCCTAATCCCAACAATAGAGGCGAAATTTCCTGCAAACTCAGCTCCTCCCGTCATTACCCCTCCAGACCATCATCGATGACTTGTTGAAACAATTCATGAAATCCCAAGAGGAAATGAATCGGTTGTTGGTCGACCAAATTTCGACATCAAGAAGTCTTTAAATGATCGACCCTCGGGCTCGGTGCTACCTAGCAACACGATCGCTAATCCGAGGCGATGCAAAGCGATCACAACCCGTAGTGGTGCTTCATATCTTTGGACTGCTGTTCCTACTACTTCTTCTATCCCGAAGGTAGTGGAAAGCGAACCTCAAAACACAATGGACCCACGACTCCAATGCCTCCTCCTCCGTGGCATTTAGTCAAGTTACCAAGGAAACAACGGACAAGGTGCATTATTCAAGCCCAAGAGGTATCAAGACACGTCCCACCTTCGGTAGTCCAACCTCAAGTGGTCCAAAGAACCCAAGGCGAATCAAGGAGTTGTTTTGAACCTCCTGTAGCTCTGTTGAGAAAGCAATCCAAATCTTCTCTTCCTTACCCTCACGGTTACATGAGCAAAAGCTCCATGAAAGCTAGTCATCGGATGGAAAAATTCTTTCAGATTTTCCAAGAACTTCACTTTGACATAAGCTTCGGATGCCATCATGTTAATGCCAAAGTTTGCATCTACTCCGAAACATATCTTGAGCAACAAAGAAAAGCTATTTGAAATGGCTAAGACTCCTTTGAATGAGAATTGCTCAATTGTCTTGTTAAAGCTTCAGAAGCTTGAGATCCGGAAAATTTCTTCTTCCTTGTGTTTTCTGGGATGATTGAATGCTTTGCTCTCGCCGATCTTGGTGCAAGCATCAATCGATGCTGTATTCGATATGGAAGCAATTGTCTCTTCGGAACTTATTCCTACTGCATGACTCTCGAGCTTGCGGATCGTTCTATCTCGCGTCCTCTTGGCATTGCCGAGATGTCTTTGTGAAAGTAGGAAAGTTCCATTTTCCGGTGATTTTGTGGTCGTTGATTTCGATGCCGATCATCGGGTTCCTCTCATTGTTGGTCGAGGATTCACGAGAGCAGCCGTGCTCTTATCGATGTGTTTGAGCAAGAGATCACTTTGCGTGTGGTAACGGTGTTACCTTTAACCTCGATCGACTTCGAGGTACTCCTCAAATTATGATCTTGAATCAATTAATCGAGTCGATTTAATTGACATTGCTTCGAGAGGAGTACTCTCAAGAGTTTCTTGGTTATCTTCATAATTCGTGGTGGGAATTCCAATTCCACCACATCTCCTCAACCTATCATTGCCGACTCTTCCCTCTCTCACTCCGTTTGAGGAGGTGACTTCCTTTGGAAGAGATCGATGACTTTTCGGCTATTGATGAATCAATTCCGCTGGAATTGATGGTGTTTATGATTCGGAGGAGATATTCTTTATCTTGAGCAGTTGCTCAATGAAGATCCGTTACCTTCACCCCCTCCGAAAGAGATCACGACTGAGGAAATCAAATCAGTGCAATCTTCCACTGAAGAATTTCCCGAGGTTGAACTAAAGGACCTTCCTCCTCATCTCGAATATGCATTCTTGGAGGGTGATGATAAATTACCGTCATAATTGCTAAGGATTTAACCGAGGAGGAGAAAGTCGCTCTCATAAAGGTCTTGAAGTCACACAAGCAAGCAATTGCTTGAAACTCTCGATATTAAGTGGTATCAACCACAATTTTGTACTCACAAAATCTTAATGGAGGATGACTTCAAACCAAACGATTCAAAGTCAGAGAAGGGTGAATCCTAAGATTCACGAGGTTATCAAACAAGAGGTTCTCAAACTTCTTGATGCTTGGCCCCGATCTACCCGATCTACGATAGTCCTTGGGTTAGCCCAATTCATTGCGTTCCAAAAAGGGTGGCATTATTGTTGTCACGAATGAAGAAAACGAGTTGATTCCAACTCGATTGGTTCTGGGTTGGCGTGTGTGTATTGACTATCGAAAGTTAAATGACGCCACCCGAAAAGACCATTTTCCTCTACCCTTCATGGACCGATGCTTGAGAGATTAGCGAGGAACGAGTACTATTGTTTCCTTGATGGTTTCTCGGGTTACTTTCAGATCCCTATTGATCCATTTGGATCAAGAAAAACCACATTCACCGCCCATACGGGACGTTTGCCTACTGACGTATGCCTTTTGGCTTATGCAATGCTCACAGCGCGTTCCAACGTTAGATGATGGCCATTTTCCACGACATGATCGGGAAAACTATGGAGGTGTTTATGGATGACTTCTCGGTCATTGGGGACTCATTTCGACTTGTCTCCCATCTAGACAAAATGCTTAAAGGTGTGAAGACACCAATCTATGTCTAAAGCGGGAGAAGAGCCACTTTATGGTCAAAGAGGCATAGTCCTCGCCATAAGATTTCTAAGAATGGGATCGAGGTAGATAGAGCAAAGTTGATGTCATTGCTAAGCGCCTCATCCTACCACCGTCAAAGGTGTTAGAGTTTTCTTGGTCATGCGGGTTTTATCGTAGATTTATTCAAGATTTCTCTAAAATCGCCTACTATGACCCATCTTCTTGAAAAGATGCTCCTTTCATCTTCTCTCCGAGTGCATGAAGCTTTTGAAACACTTAAGAAAAAGCTACGGGCACCCATTCTAGTTGCCCCGACTGGACTTACCTTCGAGCTCATGTGCGATGCAAGTGACTTTGCAATCGGTGCGGTCTTGGGGCAACGAAAACCAAACATTTCCACCAATCCACTACGCGAGCAAAACGATGGTCAACTCGGACTCATTACACCACTACGGAAAAAGAATTATTAGCGGTGGTGTATGCGTTTGAGAAATTTCGACCATATCTTATCTTGACCAAATCGTGGTATATACGGATCACTAAACTCAAATATCTCTTTGCAAAACAAGATGCAAAGCCGAGATTGCTCCGTTGGGTTCTCTCTCGCAAGAATTTGATATCATCATCCGTGATAAAAAGGAGCGAGAACACGTCAGCAGATCATCTGTCCCGATTAGAGAACCCTCATCAAATGTGTTCGAGAAAAGGAAATTAATGAAACATTTCTCTCAAACACTCAATATGGTTTCTTTTCGTGGAGATTCTTCACCCATGGTTTGCCGACTTTGCAAATTACCATGCGGGTAACTTTGTGGTGAAAGGGATGTCGTCCCACGGAAAAATAAATTCTTCAAAGATGTGAAACATTATTTCGGGACGACCCTACCTGTTTAAGATCCGTGCGGATCAAGTCATCCGCGATGTGTATATGGTCGGGAAGCCGTTGACATTCTCAAGGCTTGCCATTACGGACCCTCTTGGGGACATCATAGCCCCAACTACACCGCCAAGAAGGTGTTTGATTCGAGGATTCTATTGGCCCACGATCTATAAGGATGCCCATGAATTCGTCAAAACACATGGCGCTTGTCAACGTCACGGGAATATCTCACAAAGGAATGAAATGCCTCAAACGCCATTCAAGTGTGTGAGATTTTTGACATCCGGGCATTGACTTTACGGGGCCATTCCTTCTTCTCACGGAAATAAGTACATACCGTGGCCGTTGACTACTTGTCAAAATGGGTTGAAGCTAAAGCTTTACCCACCAACGATGCCCGAGTTGTGGTGAAATTCTTGAAATCTCTATTTGCTAGGTTTGGAACTCCACGAGCCATCATCGATGATCGTGGTACGCACTTCTGCAATGACCCATTTGCAAGAGTCATGCAAAAGTATGGTGTAACTCACGTTACTCTCTGCGTACCACCCACAAACAAGTGGGCAAGTGGAAGTTTCTAACCGGGGATAAAGAATTACGGAGAGGACGGTTGGTGAAAACCGTGCCTCTTGGTCGGATAAGTTAGATGATGCACTCGGGCCTTCCGTGACAGCCTACAAAACACCCATTGGGTGCACTCCATACAAGCGGTGTACGGAAGGCATGTCATCTTCCATTGAGCTCGAGCACAAGGCATCACGGGCCTTGAAGCATGCTAACTTTGACATTCGTGACGGCGGTGATCATAGGAAAGTTCAAATGAATGAATTAAATGAACTCCGTGATCAAGCTTTACGAGAACTCTTTGATCTATAAACAAAAGACGAAGAAGATCCATGACTCAAAATCAAAACCGCGTTTTCAACGTTGGTGATCGAGTCCTTCTTTTCAATTCAAGATTGAAGATTTTCTCGGGAAAACTCAAGTCCCGTTGGTCTGGTCCATTTACCATCGCTAAGGTTTATCCTTATGGTACCATTGAGTTATCTCAACCCGATGGTCCTAATTTCAAAGTGAATGGTCATCGAGTGAAGCATTATTTTGGCGAGGACATTCCATCCATGGTTGTCCCGGATCTTCAAACTTTCCCCATGAACCAATGAATGCGGGGATCGAGTCAAGCTAGCGACTCGGGAATCAAAAACAGTAGCATGCCATATGGGTTTTCACCCATATTTTGCTTTTCTCACCTCTTTCTACCACCCAGTGTGGGGGTTGCACATGTTTCAAAAAAAAAAAAAAAAAAAAAAAAAAAAAAATCTTCTTTCTAAATAATGGCCTTAGTATTTCCTTTAACGTTCTTTGTTTCGCACACCCGCGGTACTTTGAATATTGAGGGCAATATTCATTTCTAAGTGTGGGGGATTCTCACGAATTTTATCATGTAATTATACCACCCAATCCCGTTTTGGCAAAAATTTTTTTGGAGTAAGTGTTCTACACTTTCTCATCCGTTATCGATCCGCCATGTACGAAGACAAAAGGATTAGCTAATCCAGAGCAAACGGCTCTTAGTAAAGATTCCCAAACCGCTTATATGGCTTGCAATTTGCCCAAATTGTATGGTTCTCAACTCACCATATCCTAAAAAGTGAAGAGTTGGCTAGCATGCAAGATTATGGCTTGTGGTAAAGCAATGGAAAACCATAATTGTAATCGACTCACCAAAGATAATGTTGATAATTTATCTAAGAGTTGGCTAGTCCGGAAAGTACGAACCGGTAAAGACAAAATCAATCCATTATATGGTTTATGATTTGCCAATAAATCATCCGGTTATCGTTGTACCAAGATTCTTACTTGAATCAAAACAATTGGCTACTCAAGTGATGGCTTTTGGTAAAGAGTTTGAAATCCATTATGTTTTCTCAAATCATTGCTGGGACTAGAATATCTCGATATGGGGATTGATGAGTGTGTAAATACTCATCATTTTATACAAAATAAATCAGAATTATCCGAAAACACTTAAACACATCTAAATGATCAAAATATCACAAATCGGTGTTTTATGTGTTTCAAATTCAAAAATATCAAAATCGATGAAAAACATATCAATTTTGCAAAATTGCGGTTCGATCCCCAAGTTTCAAGAATTGTCAAAATAGTCCCTGAGCCACAATTTTAAAAGCAAAAGTCACCAAAGGTCTTTTTAAAATCATAAATTGTCATTTTTAGTCCTTTGGTGGGAAGTCTAAAAACTTTGAGAAAATTACAAATCAGTCCTTAAAAATCCAAATTGTTCATTTCTAGTCCTTGGGAATTTTCAAAATTGTCAAATCAACCCTTGGACTATTTTAAGTTGGCAACAACACCCCTTTGGATACTTTTCACAATTTTCAGGTTTGGTCCCTCAGTTTAGAAAGTTTTCACTTTTGGTCCCTATGTTTAATAATTCTACAAACCAACCGGACCCCTTTATTTAACCCAAGCCCAAAACTAAACCCTTTAGCCCAATCCCTTTACCCGGCCACTTAACCCGACCCAATCCCACCATTTAAAATAAACAAATCCAAATCCACCTTTCCCACCTTTCCCGCCCCATGTCTGCCCACCATCCCAGCCTCCATAGCACCACCATAGCCTCACCTTCTCACCTTCCTGTCCCCCCACCTCACCAAACTCCAAAGGCATTAAATGCCTCCCCAATTCACTCTAACCTCTCCAATTGTTAAGAAAAGTTTTGGCGCCAAAATCAGTTGAACGGTCAAGATCACTCAAAAGCAATCCAATGGCCCTTATTTTGATGGATTTGACCAGAAGAGATAGAGAAAGTCATTGGGTTATAAAATGGAGCAAAAGGAAGCCAAGAGGAGAGTCTTCTAGTTTTTATTTATTTTTCTTATGTCGTTTTTATGTAAAAGTGTTAATTTAGTGTAAAACTTGTACCATTGTGTTAAATTGTGTTAACTTAAGGTTTTTAAGTGTATTGAATATCAATTCAAGAATCAAATTTCAGAATGTTGTTATATCTCTCATTAATGTCCACTGTTGAAATTTTATAAGCACAAATCTTGTTTACAAGTTTCAAACATCTCAATTCTCAGCTCTAAATAGCTTTTACAAGCTTATAAAAGCTTTTTATAAGCTTAAATTCTATTTTAACATACTTGGACTTTGGTCAACAAAAGTCAAAGCAAGAAGGAAAATGGGTACAGAGGTGAAATTGTGTGATTCAAAGGTGGAAATGGGTTGAAATGGAAGCTATTGGGTTGGATTAGGATAGTGGTTCATTTGTTTCATGTGTGACAGGCCATAGTGGCCATTGGACTTTTGTAAGTGATTTTATAAAATTCTTGCATAATCTGCTTTTGTTGTTTAATCCTGTTAAAACATGGTCAAACAGTAGTACTTAGGTTAATTAAACTTAGATTGATCACTATTACAAGTTGGGTAAGTGTTTTGTTCAGTTTTACTTGTTAAACAAGTTTTTAAGGGTGTTTGGAATTGCTGATTTGATTAGGTCCAGGACTTATTCAGTGTATAACTTTTGTTGGTTCAAGTTTATCTAGCCATATTAGACCTATCTCTGTCTTACTTTTGTGTTCCATACCTCAAGAAGTCAAAATTCCACTCAAATCATTCTCACAGTCCACTGTGTGGATTTTAAAAGAGCAATTCATCATTTTGTGTTTAAAAGTAATAGACAAAGGTTGTAATAGCTTTATAACATCATTTAACATCATAATCAATCATAAAATTGGGTCTCAAGTTCATAAAAGTCAACTGTTCTTCTATTTCAAAAGTCAAAAATGTCAAAATGTGGATTTATGCAGAAAGTGCAGATGATGCACAGGTTTCATTGAAGGGTTTTAAGGTCTGAGTTTTTGGTTACAAGTAGTACTCTTGGTTGTTTATAAGACCCAATATCTGTTTTTGCCTTAAGCCTTGTGGATAAGCTTGTGCAAGGGCTTAAAGTAAGCCCCATCTCCCCTGCACCACTCAGCATTAGCTGAGTGGTTTTGCTCAGTTTCATCCAAGCTTGTGCAGGCTTCATTATAGCTTGTAAAGAGCTGGTATTTTGGTCAGAGCTAGTCAACTAGGTCTATTTGAGATATCAAAGATTGGTTTTAGTATGATGCTTGTTTGGTAGCTTATTTCTTGTCTGCAAGTGATCACCACTTTCTGTTTTTAGCTTACAATCACAAATATCAAATCTGTTGAAAATGGTGATTCAGTAGTTATAGCCTGTTGATTTTCATTGCATTTTGGTCATTGGTGCATAATTTGGCTTCTGTAATCACTTGGTAGCTTTTAGTGAGCTTTTGGCTTATTTTAGTGCTTATTTATAAGCACTTGTGAGATCAGTTGCTTATTTCTACACAAGCACCTGTTTTTCTAATTTTCATAGCTTCTTATCATTATTTTAGAGTTTCCTGAATTTTCAGATTTTTATAAGCTGTTTTGCTATTTTTCCTATTTTTAATTAGTTTTAATACTTTTAAATA
The DNA here is from genome assembly GCA_022545495.1 of Chrysanthemum lavandulifolium. Lineage (NCBI taxonomy): Eukaryota > Viridiplantae > Streptophyta > Magnoliopsida > Asterales > Asteraceae > Chrysanthemum > Chrysanthemum lavandulifolium. Next base: position 145,513,434 of record CM040238.1, read on the forward strand.
GCATTTAATACAAAAATTAGAAAAGGTTCCAAAAATAAGTTTTCAATTTTCTTAGGCTTAGATAAATATAAAAAGTAAAAAAAGTAATTTTCCATATTTTTCATAGCTTATTTGGTAATTTTTAGTAATTTAATTAGTTTTTAATAGTTTAAAATCCATAGAAAATAGAAAAATAGTCACAAAAATACAAAAATAGTTTTGAAAAATCTATTTTGATATTTCAGACTTTTCCAAGTCTTAATTTTATTTTTCTAGCTTAATTTCCTATTTTCTTGTGTTTTAGGTAATTAATTATTAGTTAAAAATAGTTTTTAATTAGATAATTAGTTTTAAAATAACTTTCTTTTTCTAAATATTTTCTTACATCATTAGGTTTGTAAAACATCATTTTCATATTTTTAGGGTTAATATTGACTTAGTTTCACTTTTTTATTTTTGTACGTCGCGTAGATTTTGATTTAAACGTCGTTTTAGGTTTTAAACGCTCATCACTTTAAATATAGTGATAGCGTTTATTTAATAGGTTTTATCTTTTTAATTTTCTTTAATTTGCATTTAAGGCGTTTTTAATTTGTTGGATTTTCTTTAGTTATAATAATCTCGAGATCCTTTTTCTGCTCAAACTCTCGATTACTGAGCGTTGATTTATCCATTGCATAGCTCATTTGGGACATAACGACCGGGAGACTCTATCCTCCTCGATCTTAATTGCATTGGTGTTTGAGCAGTTTTTAGTCTTTTAGACTCATTGCTTAGCAACCGATCATTTCACTGCTAACAAAATGGAATTAATAAAGGTGGAAAAGAGACCGACCTTTCTTATATTCGGGCTATAATGTTCGGTCCTTTGAAGGAGAAGGTCACCGTTCTGCTTCTTTAGTAACCTATCAGTAAAATTCTAAGATTATGATAAAGAAAAATGTAAACGTGAAGAGAATACTAATTTTGCGGGTTAAAAATAAAAGAATCATCTAAATATAATTTTGAAGTTCAATGAACAATCCTCTAAACACGGGCATTACATTCATAAGATGACAATGGCTAATAATTTGTTTACTTTAATTTATGGGCGGAAACATAATTGAGTCTAGCTTGAATAATCACTCAGCCATAGTAGCTGCTACAAAATGTAATGCCGAGGAGTCATGTGTCGGTGAAGAATCTTTTCCAAGCTTCTCATATTAAAGTCGATATAAAGAAAAACTAATTATAAGGTAATTACCTAGAATTCAAATTCATAAATCACTTATTTTAGAAGTTTTATATTTTGTAATGATCGGCATTTGAGATTATTATATATCACATTAACACCCACACCAAAAATTACCCATTTAACCTCACGCGTTTGACCGGGCTAAGTAGCAACGCGTCTACTTTTTGGTGTGTTATATTTGAACGCATTTCTAGGTCCTTCTATCTCGTCCTACTTGAGGCTTGCTTTTTCAGGATCCTATGTTTCATTTTAGAAGTTCAAATATCATTTTAGTAGTAGGTAAAACGATCAGTAGCAATGTGTATATTAAGAAACTTAAGTCATTGTCATATTTCATGGAATCTTCATCTATCTAATTTCTCTGTTTCTCTTCTTGTAAGAGATGGAATACAGTGTGACCAATTTTAGAATGAGGTTCTAGAGTTTTAGTGATCATTGTTGACACTTATTTTTGACACCATCCATGGTTGTAATTTGTAAATGTTTGCAAAACCGGTTCATTCTCATTTATCTATGCAAAGTTGAAAGATAAAATTAACTAAACTCAAGTAAACCCAAAATATTTCAAATAAATGATAAAAAGATATCGCATCACATACCTTAATAATCCAATTATGTTTCATAAGAGGAACCATCAAGAGAAACGATGTCGCCAACATATGGAATAATGCGATTCAGTTATTTTGTCCTTAGGTCGTGATCTTCTTTATATTGGGGACGACAACCCGGTGGTTGTTCTTTGCCGCAACGATTGTGTGGGATCTTGTAATGCTTGAGCAAATACATCGGACACGTCTACCCCCTTTTTGTCTGACTTGGTGCACGACGTGTACTCCCTTCAAAAGATAAAACAGCAATGGCACACCACTTCACGCGACAATTAGTAGGACTTCATCAGCCATAAGCTTTCACCCACTTTTATATTTTCGACATAAAATATTCTACCACCAAGAGAAATCATACTCACTGCATCATTAATGAACTCGGATTATTTCACCGGATGATAGCCGATGATAGCTATCACGTATGAACTACCAGTTTCCTGAACAATATGAAACCAAAGAACATTATAAAGAAATGAGTATAAGCATGTATAAATTATAAAATAACTACTTTAAGATTAGTAAACGGAATATGAGCATTCTCGGACGTTTTGATATGCAACGCTTAACATAACTTTCGTATTCGTAAAACATGTTCTCGAGTCGCTCATCGCTTTGGAATTTCTTCAAAAGGTAATATGTCCCAAACATTCAAAACTTGTACATATTTGATATTCCCGATGATGCCAATTGTGCAAACAATATACAAACCATCAAAATTAAAATCTTGATTCAAATTTTGTGAAAAAATAATGTATAACAAAATTCTAAACTTGTTTCTCGGCCGCCACCACCAAGAAGTCTCAATAAATTTAAAACTTAAACGAACCTCTTCAAGTGATCACTGTCAAACTTAGATGATGAAATTTACTTCTTATATATTAATTGAAAATATATTTTTAAAGATATAAATTTATTTTTCTTATTTCATGCTTTATTATAGATTATAAAAGGTTTCTTATAACCATTGTCTCACAAATGACATCATTAGCGACTAGCTTAATTTAAAACCGTAAACAACAACTTAACATGTACAAAAGTTACCTCTACTTTTGTGGGTTGTTCAAGTTTCACTTTTACTTCAAGAGCTACTCCAATTTTTCCTACGCAAAACATGTATCCAAAACTTCAATAGAATGCTCAATGTTACTAACTTAACATGTAAATTAACTAATAAGCTTACATGAGATTTATTGGCAATCCAAACACACTCACTCCAACCGAAAGAAGTCTCGATTTCACCATCCAACAATCTTCAACATAGTGATCCATCACACAGGACCGTGCATGACAAAGAAAAGAAGACCGATTAAATTAATGTTTCATTTTTTTGAGCTAAACTTTATTTGTAGTGATGTGATATATCTCATTAAAAGGACCTCAAAGATAACATCTACGAAGGCATGTCACAAAGATCAAAGGTAGGATAAAATCAAATAAAAGAGAAAACCATTATACCGGATAGACGTAATCCTTGTAGTTAAGCTTCACGTGCGGTGAACACGATCGGGCACATATGTATTGTGCATTGAACCAGGGGTGCCAGGCTGTTCTTACCAGGACCATTAACAACTGAAGCCAGATATAGTGTGTTTGGGCTGCAAAAAAGTCGAACATTTAACATAAAAATTAAAGGTGATGACAAATATTAGAAAAAGAATGATTTAGCAATATCTCTACTATAGAAAAATCTTTACACATAGTAGCATTGTTTTGGCATCATACAGATCAAATTCAAGAAAGTCCGGCTGCAAGCTGTTGGTAGGAACATCACTTTGAGCTATAACAATAATGGCCAAGCATAAATTAGTATCACAAAGAACAACTGATCGGTGACTGATATGACTTTAAAAACAACAACACACAAAGTTTACCATGCTGTGCCGCTCACCGTAAACAACATGAGCACGCAACGGGCTTGATTCATTGATGGTCGAGAAGCGATTTTCTTTTCTTCAACAAAGCTCCTCATCATGTGCCGAATGGAGTCTCAGATATAATCGTTGTGATCCCTAACATGCTTGTCTGCACATATAATATAAGAGTTTTAACATTCAAACTGCAATCACAAATTATAATTATTGAAGTAATATTAACCGAATATAATACTCCCTCCTCATTGGTCGAATGAATGAAAAGAATATGTGTAGGTTTTTGGCTAAATACCTGATGATGATGATGATGAAGATGATGTACCTAAACAATAAAAATGTATCATTGATATGAATGAATATGATGATGATGATGATCAGATGATATTAGGGTTTGCCAGTAACGAATAAATAAAATATCGTAATGCTTGTAACAAACCGTAATAGAGAATATAACAGGGGATTTATATTGTAGGGTTTTATTTAGTGTGGTATGACTAAGATATTATATTTTGATTTTGGAATGTCTATCACAACTTCTGGCTTGTTCCATTGGTTGAAGCCTTTGTGTGTGAACTAATAGACCCAGGTTTGACTCCTGCCAATGACCAAAATTTAAAACATTTTCGTAATCCGTTTTTAGCTACACCAAAACTGCTTAGGTGGCATGCTTGCTGAGGTGGCATTAATTGAAATTAATGACTGGGCATCAAATGTGATGATTGGGCATGTGTTGCTTAGGTGGAAATATGACGTGGCATTATGGGATGCCAAGTGGCATTATACGTGGCATGCCTCCTCTTATATATAATGTATAGATGTGTATATATATACACACACACATATATATATATATATATATATATATATATATATATGTGTGTATATATATACACACACACACACACACACACACACACACACATATATATATATATATATATATATATATATATATATATATATATATATATATATATATATATATATATATATATATATATATATATATATATATATACTAGTATAAAACCCGTCCGATGGACGGGTATGACTTGTGGTTTTTATTTTTAAGATTTAGCAGAACAAATATATACTAAAAAGTAATTAAAAGTTAAATAAAACGGTTAAGATTTATAATTGACAAACACGGATTACATTCCCAAGTGTAATAGTTCCCAAATCTCCATCCTGTATCCAAAAATTAAAGTGTCAAAGCATTTGGAACAGTTTACATGGTACTTTTAGTAATTTAATCCGCGTTCGAGTCAATAGTGTACAATTTCGGGGGTTGAACCGCTTTAGTGATGAAAACAACTTTGAATTTTTATTTTTAAGACGACGACCATCATCTACTATGTGCATAATTTATTCAGGAAAAATCAGTACAGAAACATGTATATGAAGTTATGAACTAAGGATTGTACTAAAAGGTTAATAGTTGTACCATGGTCTGCCAATCAATTACCTTCAACAACTCGTGATCTATGTAGTTGTTCCAACGTACATAACCTGCAACAGTCACCTAAAATTATGAAGACATAAACCAGCTATTAACTCAAATGAAAAACATTAAAATTTTTGAAGTATTGTGACATACAACATTCATATGAGGTGCCCATGTGGCAAATTCTCGTTTGTTATTATCGTTGACATATTTTACTATATTGAAAGAAAGGGTTGTAAGCTTATGAATATGGTTGACATATTTTACTATAGCGAAAGAATGCGGGTTAAAAATGGCTGCAAAATTGTCCAAGGAATAAACTAAGCAACGGTTAATGAATCACGAACATCTTAAAATATTTATGCAGTGAATATTGTTCAAAAAGAAATCAATGGTATTCTGATTAGAGGAAATAAAACTTAATAAATTATCCGCCATTACAAAGTATATGCTTTTAGTTCAAATGCGGAATAAAGATTCTTTATGCACAATGTGTGTTATTCAATTAGTGTATTTACCATCTCTATCAAAACATAGAATCTTCAAACCCTTCCTGCTCTTGACCCTTGAGAAGACGACATATAGTTGCCAATGAGATAAAACCATGCTTTGTAGAAACAACACAATATGCGTCCTAGACTTTTATTAGTTGAAACTAAAAAATCGATCGACATTGTAATATGAACAGACACTTAACATAAAAATGATTCATTGGAACGGTGATATAGAGCACAAGCCACACTACCAAGATTGTCATTTGCTCGGTGTTCTTTGACCCAAGTTCAAACCAAACCCAGTCGCAATTTGTTGAAACCATAACTTTCAGTTCAACAACCATAAGTTAATGATGTAGTTAAGAATCAATATAGCTAATACTCACTTTCATAGGCATTCGGCATAAAATCAATAATCTTGAGTAATCTGCACATAGATGGACATTGACATACTCATATGTAATTATTAATATAAAAATAATTAAGATTTATTCAATAAAACTAGATATATGTTGTTATAACTTCATGAAATCATATCTAGCTAAGGGGTGTTTGTGATTTTGCAAAACAAATTACGCATCTTCAATCTGCACTTTGGAAAGCAAAATGGATTTTAGACAGCTTTTTCAAACACAAATTATGTACTTTTAAGAGATAGAGAGTGTCTTAAAAACGAAAGATAGGACGTGGACCGGTTTGTTTTGGATTAAGAAATAAGTACCTCTGTTGACCTCTTATTAAACCGTCCTACCTATACCAATTAAATACAACAAAGATATCTTACATACTCACTTCATTTGTACTTTGGGAAACACAGGTTGATAATGATGCGGAGACTGCTTGGCGATCAATTTTCAGTCATTGGAAGAACATACAACAATAAAGTTGAAGTTGGCAGTGGTAGTCCAAGACCTACTTTCGGTATCACTCAAGACAAAGGTGCTGAACCTTACTCCAATTTTATGGCTCCACGGCCATACTTACCTAGACATGCACCTAGAAGTGATAATAAGATGGCCCACGACCAAAACTTTTAAGCAAAATCCATTCTCTCTGATTGAGGTCTAAGACATCTTCATCGCCATCATCATACAATACCTAAAAATATCTAGCAACAAATAATAGTCATCATCAAAAGTATACGAAAAACGTCCAAATCTCTTATTTCTCCAATTGGCGGCAGGTGTTCTCATTTGGACCATCTTGCCTCACGTTGTTTGTAATGTTCTTGTGTATATAAAGCTTTGCCTTCCAAAAGTATAATTAAGAAAATTTGATCTAAGAGGTTTTATGCAACTTGAAAACACTTTGGGTGACTTTCCGTCCGCTTGACGTGCTCAACTTTTTTTCCATTTAGGTTAAATATTAATCAGTCGTAGATAGCGAAAAAATTATAACTTGGAAAAAAAAGTGTATGCGGGTAACCCAACACAGTCCAATTTTTCCCGTGTCTTGCCTCTACTTAGCTAGAATAGCTACTACTACTTGTAAAAATTATCAAAAGTTACTAATAATTATGTGATTATATTCTAATATACCTGGTCCAATTTACATTCTTTGGAGTCGTAAAGAACTCAAACCAAGCACCCATCGCATAGAAACATGTCTCTTGGAAAAGACATTGGCCCATCCATAGGAACCGAAAATAAAAACGGGTGCGCACTAAATCTGCGACAACCTCATGATGATCACTCGGATCTACATATAAAGTATATCAACGATGTGATTCAAAATAATGATTTAATATGGACAAGTTACATTAATTGCTTAGCATGTCGTTTTAAAATGTTAAAAAATCATGTCTTTTTTAGATTAAGAGGCCACTTTTGACTGAAACTTAATTGTTATAAGATGTTGCCACAAGCGGTTATTGGATTGGACAATGGGAGAATGGAAAGACAGAAGTTAACAGCTTCTTAAACTCTCTAGACAAAATGAAAACATAAAGATAACTTGTTGTCAACCTACTAACCCAACAATCATTTGTTTGTGAACTGATCTAGATCCATATTATATTTCAGAAATGTAATATACCTTGTGCAATCACAACATACTTATTGTTGGTTAAACGTGATCACCTAGTTTTCTAAGTAACAAATGACACTATAAGTCAGGTACTATAGCTTACCCAATCCTACAGCGCCAAAGTCATTACATTCTAAATAACCTTGTTAGAGGGAGCAACGGCAACGTTACCAACAACATTAACAATCGGATGATCAACTCCAGTTGAGCTTCTCTCTCCATCATCAAACTTGGAAATTTGGAGTTTGTTACTTCAGATCCACGCTACCAATTGAACACATGAAATAAATTCAAATGTGTATAAACATCAAACAAAAAGAGATATGAAAAAAACAATACACATATAGTCCGTCATAAAACTCCTTGAATTCCAGCCATGTTTTATCTTTTTTTCATTAGTGAAATTCTCCTCGTTTTCAATAATGTAATACACCATTTATAGAATACAATCGTACCTCTAAATTCCAGAGAACCAATAGACTTCTCGTCCAGAATACACCATATATAGAATACAATCGTACCTCAAAATTCCAGAGAACCAATAGACTTCTCGTCCAAAAATAACTATTATTACGAAATGAGCTGTAAAATTATAATGCCTTGTGAATTGAGAAATATATTTTAAATAATACTGAAGTGACTAAAGTGCCAATGAGTAATGGGAGTGGGGTAAGGGAGTAAAACCTGGTGGTTCCAGCCGCCAAAGTGGCAGCTGCTACTTGGTGCCAATGATGAGCATGATGGGGTTGCTTTAAGTTGATGGTTAAGATCATTGATTTTCTGAAGAAATTCCTTTAGATACTGAATGGCGTCTCCAAGATCTAAAGCTACATCCAACTGAAAAATCAAAACATTTATGGTGGTCACGAAGGGTTGGCTTAGCACACATATTAGCATAATCACATTATAATTCAGTTTAAAATAATTCATTTGTCTGTTCAAATAACCTCAATGAGTTGGTGAGCACGTATACCCTTTAAATATTACTACGGTTACATGTATGTATCTACAAAATTGCAATGTAACCTGAAAGGGCGGCCTTTGAAGTTGAAAAAACTAAAGAAATATGTGAATTAGAATTTAATATTTTGTAAGATAAAAGTAAACCTGAGCTTCTTGTTTGGCCTTAGCACTGGGAACCGAACTCGTTAGCAAACTTGCATAGACATTTACTTTTCATTTGGTCAAAAGATTTATGATTGAACCCAAATGCATTATAGTCCCATCATACGCAGACAAATACAAAATATTCAAAAACCAGATCATGATTACTTCTCTTCTACATTTAAAGCTCCTTCCACATTAGAAAACTTAATATGTTCAACTAAATGGGGAGATTCCGTCCAACATGTTGTGGTTCGGGCGAAATAGTGACCTTTTGATCATGGATATCAGGTGGAATAGCATCATCAATTTTGCTATTATGCACATTCATATTAGAATTTGAATCTGTAGATATAAATACCAAGTCTTTTCTTGTGCTTTCATTCTGAACCTCTACATAGAGATCAACTGGAAGGTCTTCCAGTCCGGACATTTGTAGTTCGGGTGAAATTGTGTCATTTTGAACATCGGTTTCAAATGGAATAACATCAGCAGTTATGATAATGATTAATAGTATACATTAATTAATACTGAATCGAATCTATAAATCACAAATTTGATTCACAAATCTTTGTAAAAATCGAGTTATGATAATGATTCACTAAATACGTACATGTGATTCACAATCGCACATATATCACAAAATCTAGAAATTTTCAACATTGATTCAATTATTTTTTACACAATTTGGATTTGAATCACATTAAAATGTGTTCTATACTTTAAAAACTTGAATCAGAGTTAAAAATCTAGCATTTTTGAGCCTTCTCAATTTAAATCCTTCTCAATGGATCTATATATATATATATATATATATATATATATGTGTGTGTGTGTGTGTGTGTGTGTATATATATATATATATATATATATATATATATATATATAAGTAAGTAAGGAGCACGTAATCATTGTTGCTAAAAATAAAGAGCAAGATAGCAATTGTAGTCATCGAGAATGTCTCAGTGGGACCATGCTCGTGGCTTAAAAATAAATGTCTAATGTAATCATAAATATTTTTTTAAAAAATTAAGAAGATAGAATGCTACATAGTGCAGGGGAAGCCAAGTACGTAGCAATTGTTTCAATTTTCTTAGAGTAATCACTCAATGTAGCTTTTGAAATTCTACATGAATCAAAAAATTTAACACGAATCTTATCAGGTTGAGTACCTTAACAAAGTCTCGAGTGACAGTAAAATAAGCTAGGCACATAAACGGTTAATAATCCTTATCAAGATGAGGAATGAGGAACTCAGACCTTGGTAATCCTTCCAATGTTCTTTCTGCAGCAAGTTGCTCCAACCGTTCGCTTAAAGTACCAACATACTGCAAAATTGACACCCCATATAAGCATGATCAGGCATTAACATATACACACAATGAATGACAGTTAATTTATTTAACAGTCGCATTCAGATCTCTACGAACTTGATTTACATATATAACTGCTAAAGCGTATTGTTAAGTGTTTATCCACATAATACAAACACGTATAAACTTGCTGATTACATTTTTAAGTACTTGCTCTAAGATAAGCACCTTTATCATAAAGTCAAAACTGGTTATCCACGTCAATAAAAAAATTACAGCTATTTACATTAATGTAGAAAAGAATAATTTGAAACTCACTACAACAGATCCCAGAATGCCACATAATCTTACACTGGGGACAAAACAGTTTGGGCATTCTCACCTTCTGGGATATTATCTCCTTAGCTTCTGATTCAGCTTGAAGCGTTGCTCGATGACTAAACAGCTCTTATTTGAAAGGCTCTAGTGAATCACGTGCTTTGTCAAGCTACATAGTGAGTGCGTTGATTTCAGCTGTTAGAGAAAGTATACAAATAAATGGATATCAGATACACTTTAATAATAGAAGTAATAGTAACACATATACATTTAAGGGGAAACATGAAAGAAATGAAGAATGTCCAACCGAATCCCTTTAAAAAAAGGCCATGTCAAAATACCATTAGAATTCACCACCATGCCAAACACACCCAATTCGAGGCCTGAAAAAAGAATGTACTTTCCTTTCATCTAGAAATGTGGGTCAATTTTCTGAGGCTTCCTCGTGTTGTTAGAACTTAGAAACTCGTTTGGATCCAAGTTAGCAATATTTAAGCTCTAAATGTTTATTATTAAAAACTTTCTCAACCCTATAAATGAAGGGCCTTTAACTTTGAGTCACTTTGGACCATTCTCTACAAGCAATGGTTCCCTTGTGCTCTTTCCTAGTTCATGGTACACATTACAACCCCTATTTTAGCTCACAACTTCTTCGGCCCCTATAATTGTGCACTAAATCAAATTTTCCGTTGGTACTATTTATTTGGCTTCTTAAGAGTGAATGTAAGACTCGGATGCTGAATCATGCTGAGGTATTCCTTAAGGTTGCAAATTCTTCAAACGATTAAGTCCCTGTCCACACAAATGTCCGATCAGTATTGAAATTTATCAAGCTTCGACGAATCCATGGGAGACTGATAATCAAGTGATTAAGAGGAAGCATGTTAAGAAAGTTATAGAGGAGCAGCGCCAAAGATTGTGTTTTGGAATTTGAGGGATTCATGGGCAACACCGGTGGCTGGAAGGAGAATGGTTTGGCGCTTTTAGCGGGTTTTCCAAGAATTTGATGACATTGTTTATGGAAGACACAGGGAATATGAACCTTGAGGGTGTTATGGATCAGGCTATTTTGAGCGAGAAGTATATCAAACTGGTAGAATATCTAAGATGTACACAACAATAGGAGTAAGATTTAGGCTAAACGGGTTTTATTTCAACTATTTCATTTTTCCTATTCAATGGGTTAAAAAGACATTGAGTTGATTATTTGATCACTCTACAGATCACATAATCTTTGTTAAAATGCACGCCCAAACACCCCTCTAAGATGATAGTTGCAACATTTGAAACTTGTCCAACGTGTATATTTTAGTCCAAACTGATCTACCTATATTCCTAGTTCTTGTGAGCATGGTATAGTATTGCGAAAGCTGGCATTTGAGAAGGTTGCTTACCGAGAGTATAGGATCACACTCAATGTACCGAAAGATGAATATTTAATGGAGTTCTTTCATGCTCAACATAAGCAAGTTCAGCAAGGTTCAACAATGGTTGTCTAAAAAGTAAAATGCATCATCTAAGCTACACATTAGTATGTTTAATATCTCAGCCTTATATCAAATAATAATGCATCATCTAGGCTACACCTTATTATTATGGTCACTGTAAATACTTGATCAATGAAAATATACCTAATGGCATATTTCGCAAGTGATTTCACCCTTCTCACTGCACAAGTGACGAACACTTCATGTAAGCGTACTGGAGCATACTTATGTTGGGATTTTAGAACCGAGTTAACCATTAACCTCTGAGTGCAGCGGATAAGGATCTAGTTAATGCAATTATGTTAAACACGTAATTAATAAACAAATAATTAATACAATATTAATTAATTAAAAGGGATATAGAAAAGCTAACCTTGCTTGGCAATTGATCTCTATGTAACGGAACAAGAAACCAATACGAAACCTTAAGTATCTAAAATAGATACCTCGAAGAGTATCACACACAAACCCGATTAACATATCGTTCGATAAAACGCTAGTCGAGAACGTAAATAATAAAACCAATCAACCCTTGACCACTTGAATATACTCATGAACAAGAAAACCCAAGAAACACATCTTTTTTTCTGTTCGAGAAAAACCAAACAAACAACAAGCATTAAACCACCCGATATCGGACAATAATGTCCGATATATACCCTTTGTCGGATCAATAACACAACCAAAACATCGTAAAAAACCCTTATTCTTTGCATGTTGTCGACAAGTAAATAGGAATTAAAACCAAACCAATTAAACTAAACACTTGGATCAACATGATGCAAGTTTAGAATTAACAAAACAAATAAAAATCGTTTCATATAAGAGAATCTGATTGGTCAAACCTTTAGATTGGTAGGAACGATTAGCATGAATTAGGGATTTAGTGGGATATTATTAGATGTTATGTTATCTTATGCATGAGATGTAGGGATGTGTTTGCTTTTATAGCAAAACAAACAACCCTTTATCTTGGGTCTTTGGCTTGGTCGACAAGCCACAAGCCCCAAACCCATTCCCCTTTAGTCTTGCCCGATCGGTTTGGATCTCAAGGCCCAAGGCACTCCAAATTCGACCCATTTAACTAAAAACAGCCCATGGGTCGTACAAGTGATCGGGTCAAATATTCATGCATATATCGGGTATATATTCAAGTATAATTACGTTCAACACGTATACTCGTGTTTATCGTGTGTGCCCCATCGGCTCACACACTTCTAGTCGTTACGTGTGTTTATAACTCCCACAAACCAACAGCTCCCACTTGGGAGTTGGTGTGTCGACTGGCACACAAAACTAACGACGGACACGCCTAGCAAACGCTCTCACTCGCTTTTTAACTAAAAGTGTGTGAGAGAATAGTTTCCTAAAAGTTTCTCAGTAGCATGGTCATTCAATGTCTTGCTCTAATCATCCTTTGTTATAGATACCGTTAAACCATGGATTATGGATCTCAAATCATTCCATATAGTTTAACCATTTAGAATCTCGTTATAGAATTTAATTAGATATACCAAATGTAATCAAGTATCATCTTGCATTACCCTTTGGGTTCGGCCGAACAATTATCTTATTAATTCGGAGAGGCGCCATGGTATCTTCTGCACATATCAAGTGGAGTAACAAATCCTTTATTGACTACAAGTGTTGTGGATCTTGCTTCACATCACTCCGAAATATAGCTTTTATAACTACCTTGTTCGGATAGCGTTTTGCGTATACTTACAAAAATGATATCCACATATGAGAACTTGCTTGTATCTCAAGTCTAAGGACGAAGATAACAAACCATTTTCAATATTTTACTTATGACAAGGATCCAAAAGTAAATGTTTGAAAGTTAGGGAATCAATATGCATCTCTAGTGAATACATATGAGTTTGGCGGGAACAATCCAAATTCTCGTTAGAATATAACCAACACTCACATTTGCCTTACATAACAATATTCCCATATTGTTAACCGACAATGGACATATTTAGAATAATAAAATTATTCAAGGATTAAACATGCAAATATAGGATAACAATTATTATATGAATGAATAACAAATACCAAGTATCTTTATTCATCATAAAGTAAAAATTGTCTATCAATCCCAATTATCCAAATACTAAAACAGATATGCATGAAACTCATTTAGTAAGTTGAAGCCTAATGTTTCCAACATTCTCAACTTTTCTTTTACAAGAAAAACTAAATAGTTATCTGAGTAAACTTTCCGAATACTTGTTTCAAATTTCACACATAGTGAGTGATTTGAAATATAAGATGAGTGTCTTATCTCATATGCTCATACTATTGCAAGAATTATAGTATGGAGATGTCGTCTTACCTTGCATGAGGTATTAGAAATCAACGACATCTTGTGATCATCTTCTGGTTTCTAAAAGTGTAAAGTATTCTCATTCATTAATGTGTAATGCAACAATGCTCTATGTTGAGCATAGCTAGTTAGCAGATTTATCGTAAATGATAAAATCCTACTACAACTAGTATTAATAATCCTCTAGCATCATTTGTACTTATACAACACTATGCTTTATAATTCGTAAACATTTATAAAACAATAATCTAAACACTCTCAATTAGATATTGTTGTTGTCAGCTCATTTTGTTCTTGTACAAAAGCAACAACTAGTCTTATACACAATATAATATATACATGATAAACCCTTAGTTTAAAAACACAAGGTTTCCATCCATGTAAATTATTCCAAGTGAAATATATCATTGAAGACTTGCTTGAATGATATATTGCATTTGTGTCAGACTTAATTTTGCGCATTTTTTTATTCCAGATAAACATTTATTCCAAGGTTGTTTGTTTTACTCCCTAAATTCCAAGTGAAGTTTCATTACAAGCTTAAGGATCAATATCTAGCTTAAATAGAATGATATATTCAACATGTAAATTTTAAGGAAAAACACATTGCTCCCACTCAATGTCAGATGTACTCAAGAGATATCTTAATTCAATCAGAATCATATTGTAATTAAATTCAAGATCTCAGCTCTTAGATGCATGATCCAATCCAAAATATGGATTGCTCAAATTTTGTATACTACATAAAGATAATATAGATTCATAACCCTTTTGATTACACACCGTCCTCGCAAAAGGTAATCATAAAGAAAGAGTTATAAAATCTAATTGTCATATTCAACATACAAATCACATGTATGACAATTAAATATCTTTATATAATTAATGCATGTATTATATAAGAAAATTTAATCACAGTCAATTGCTTAAGTATGATTAAAAACTTCTTATAAAATGCCAAACATTAATATGTATACAATTTTGTCCTTGTGAGTCTTTCTTCAAAAGAAACTCATTCCAACCTCATAGGTTAACTGTTAGGCGAAATAACAATCAAGCTCAAAACTCGATTTGCCTTTTAAGGACTGCATCTTATCATTCATAGTTCTAAAACATTTATCAGATTCAAGATGTGATAATATATTTTAGTAGTTAGCTGATTTACAATAATCTTCTAACTTATATCCTCAGCATTGATATAAAATATCACTCAGTGATGAGGCATCCTTTCGGATTTATGAATGAGAGTAATCATTATACTTGATCAACATTTTCATGTTTAACCTTAGTATGACATTAATAAGTGGATTTTAGAAGGTTAAGTATTTTGTTCTCAAAAACTTTGAGATATGTATATACTCCACTTACTTTTGTAAGTAGAGACAATTCTCTAAATACTAAGTATTTAAGCAACAATAAATTGTTCTTTATGGAGAACCACAAAATACATTTTAAGTTCTCATCTCAAGATTTGTTAATAAAATGCTTCATAAGATTTTAACAAATTCGAACTTAAATCAAGACATAATGGAATTCCTTCCAACAACTCAAATTAGGGTTTATAGAAAACTCTAATTTAGTATCACTCTTTAACCAAAAGTTCTAGCAATAGTTTTGTGTTTCGTCAAGCTAGGAAGAACACCAAAACTACAATCTTCAAGCTAGGAAGTGTAGAAAAATCAAAAATCCAAAAGGGTTTATGATTCAATTGGTTTGAGTGGTAAAACCTCAAATCCCTAATGAATTAGGGTTTTCAGTTATAGGTTGTCTTGAATACCTTCTAGGTTTGAACTCTATTGAGTGTATCCATGACACACGCAATTTCTAACCTTGATATGTTTTGGAGGTAGAGCAATTAAAGCTATCATGAACCAAACAATATGAATAAGGTTTGATCCAACACATTAGACATACCATAATGAAGTGGTATCCTATGAGTTATTAGAATTGTGAAACTATATCGAATTCTATAGATAACTTAATTCTCTTTGGACCAAATACTTGTCAATTGGGTCAAGCCAAATTGCATATAAAGTATTTATGAACCAAGTGCATGCAATAATGTATATTCATTGAACAATACAAGAACCTTATGTTCACGTGTTCACAAGAAGACAGAACTGTTCAAGGATTATATGTTCATGTGTTAACAAGAAAACAGAACATTTCAATAATACATTATCAGTCTTTGAATAATTCAAAGCCTCATGTTTATGTGTTAACGAGAAGACATAACACATTTACTATATATACTTTATGTTATAAGTCATTGATTAATACAAGGACTTTATAATTATGTCTTAACATGTAAGCATAATTATACTAACAAAAGTAATCATGAACGCAAACTCTTGAGTTCTATAGTAATTTCAAGTTAATTTTATACTTCAGAATTATGATCATTATCATATAACCATAATTATGTTGACTAAAACATGTAGTCAAATGTTGAAGTATCTTTACACTATATCATGACATTTGAATGTAGTAGGGCAACAAACATCTAGCGTGTTCAAGTCCTAGTAGAATCATTATTAGAATGTAGTAGGGCAATAAACATCTCATGTGTTTAAGTCCTAGTAGAATTCTTATTTACATGTAGTAGGGCATTAAACATCTAACGTGTTTAAGTCCTAGTAGAATTATTAGTTTCCTTTACCTTGCGGTCAAGAGATACCAATAATATTGTTGTTCCTTGCACACACTTTGAGATTTCTCCCACTTGTGAAAGGTACAACATCATATTATGAAAACAAACAACACGTGATTGATTGTTCAAACGATATGATAATGTCATAGATATCATAAGTAGTTTTAGAACCATAACCTTTAATAAGGAATTGTGGATTATTATTCTATAGATAACACTTTCGAGAGCGGCGGCGAGGAAGGCAACGTGTTATCTTATAAAATAAAATGCAATTTTCCTTTAAGCAATGGTTGTTCATATTCGAAAGTAATGGATTATTTCAAAGCTAGTTTGAAATGATATGGGTGACTAACAAGAAATAAATCCGTAGCTCCCCTGAAATTGACAACATTACATGAATGATATTTCGGTAATAAAATGCAATTGCTCCCATTGGATTTGTCAACATTGTAAGTGTTACATTTCTAGTAGAAAGCATATAGCAGTTTTATATACTTTCCTATTCTCTTCAAATGCCTACGAGTAGCATGTACTTAGGTATTGAACAGAGTATATGAAGTTCTACTTATGCAGACAATGGACTAGCCATTCTTTTATTCAATTAACTTGAATCTTTAGCATGCAATTCCTCCTTTATCGTCTACATAGCCCCAAGGGTAATTAGCACTTTAGGAATAATAAGAGTCCAAGAAGATTACCTAGCAAATATGCTAGTAATTCCTTTACTCTTTGCGGTTTAAACTCATACATCGTGACAAGTGCAGGATGTTATTTATTTTGGTAGCTCTAAACACAATGTTTCGATTACACAAAATATTCTATCTTTCAATTAACTCTAGACCACGAAAGGGTAATGAAAGATCATAAGCGAGTTTATCAATTTTGGAATCCTATCTTAGTTAGTCAACTAAGGAGAAAAGATAGGTATAAGTCTCACTCTTCTTACTAGGAAAAGAGACTAAGTTTGTCTTTCAAAGAAAAACAACTTTGTTTACGAATTATGTTGCAATAACACAATTAATCGAACATAAAAGTTCAATTCTAGTATTTTCGATAATTACATTCTTAAAAGAATTAACTACCCAATTAATTACTAATTAAGACTAAGATCCATCTTGCAACCCCACTTAATTACCATAGGTCGACCGGTGTATAAAAAATAGGACAAGAGGTAGCGGCGGCGTTAATTGCATAATGCAACTCTTAGATTTATGAGGCTGTTTAAGGCATTAGTATCAAGTAATAATGTCAAAAGCATGTTTAGTTCTCATCTTATGCCTCGGGTTCGAGGTCGACCAAGTTAACTCGATATAAGTCGACCAAGTATGAGCGTGTAAAAATAACCGGAGGTCGACCGGTGAGAAATAATTACCATGGGTTGGAAAGGCCCTTAGGTCGACGGAGAAGTCAATCAAGTGCGTGTTCATAGTTGGATGGCATAGACTTAAAATTAACAAATAGGTATGCACATATAAATGTGGTAAAAGTCGTGTACAAAGAAGCATGCAAAACAACTTTGTAACACTAATTTTAAAACTTTGGTAATGACACTGTAGTGATCATCATGGTTCACGGTAGCTCAATCGAGCACGGGGAGGCGGAGGACCGGTAAGCGCTGAAGCATAACCTTAGACATCCTTTCGGTGTGATTGTGCGCACCTCTTTGAACCCCTTTTGAGTTTGTTCTAGTGGGTGAGCCGTACATCCCAAGTGTCCATAGCGTCTAGTTTTAAATTCTTGGCGTGTTTCATATATTAGGTCACTTTATTTTACAAAACAATTTTCCACGAATCAAATAGCGGTCACAATGAGCATGGTATTTAGGCGTGTAAATAAAGACCAATATTAATGTTATGGTTACGATATGTATTATTCCATATTGCATACAATTAGGTGTCAAAGCAAGTAATAATGCACATATAGGAATCACAAACATATAAGCATAAACATCAATATATAACCACATATTGTTCCGAGTTCTCTTGCGAGTCTTCCCAAACGGAGAACCATAAGACCGTCACTAGGATGTAATACCTAGATCGCCCATACATCACTTAGAAAAGCAATTGAGTGGGTCTTGTGGCGGAAAACACATAAAGCATGGCAATCTCAATTAACAAGTAATTACGCAATTTTATGTATTTATAAACCAATATGTAATTCTAATTATCATAATAATTCTAATTAACAATTAATAAATTCAAATTAACTTTTAATTCTAATTAGCAAGTAATTTTAATTAACATGCAATTCTTAATTAACAATTTAATTTCAATTAACAAAGTAATTATAATTTACATGTAAATTAAATTCTAATTAACAAGTAATTCCAATTAACAAATTAATTCTAATTATCAATATAATTTTAATTTGTGTGTGCCTAGTTATTATTTATTAAAAATTGACAAGTATTGCATGTAATTGTCAAAATTAAAATAAAACAAATAACTAAACTAGGTTTCATGCGACCTTTTAAAACATGTTTATTAATAAGAAAGCGTGTAACCCATAATCGCAAAAGCGAGTTGACTCGTGATGCCCTTGTTGGGATTTTAGAACAAGTTAACCATTAACCTCTACGAGTCTGCGGCGGATAAGGATCTAGTTAATGCAATTATGTTAAGCACGTAATTAATAAACAAATAATTAATACAATATTAATTAATTAAAAGGGATATAGAAAAGCTAACCTTGCTTGGCAATTGATCTCTAATAACGGAACAAGAAACCAATACGAAACCTTAAGTATCTAAAATAGATACCTCGAAGAGTATCACACACAAACCCGATTAACGTATCGTTCGATAAAGCGCTAGTCGAGAACGTAAATAATAAAACCAATCAACCCTTGACCACTTGAATATACACGAACAAGAAAACCCAAGAAACATTCTTCTTTCTGTTCGAGATACCATCGACAAGGAATAGGAAACAAGCAAGACAATCAAAAAAACTAAACATCTTGGATCAAGATGCAAGTTTAGAATTCAAACAAATCAAATAAACCAATCGTTTCATATAAGAGAATCTGATTGGTTGAACCTTTAGATTGGTAGGAACGATTGTGCATTGGTTTAGGGATATAGTGAAGTCAATTATTATGCATTAAATGTTAGTCCTCTTATGCATGAGAAGTTGGATGTATATTTGTTTATATATCAACACAAACCAACCCTTGTCTTGGGTCCTTGCTTGGTCGACAAGCCAAAACCCAAACCAAACCCATTGCCCAATCGTTATGGATCTCCAAGGCCCAAGGCACTCCATCCAATCCGACCCAAGTCCAAGCCAAAAACAGCCCATGGGTCGTATAAGATGATCGGGTCAACATGCATGCATATCGGGTATATATATTCAAGTATTTAATACGTTCAACAGTATACTCGTGTTTATCGTGTGTGCCCCCATCGGCTCACACACTTCTAGTCGTCAAGCATAAAGGCAAACAAACGATTAGATAGCCCAAAACAAACAGTCTTAGGCTATCTAATCTATTCTCTAATGCAAGTAATTATCGTGTGTTTATAACTCCCACAAACCAACACGTTGTATAACCAGCCATACAGTTAACTGACATTCATGTTCAGTGATTCATTTTTTTCTTATCATCCTTCTATTTGTAGTTTTGTGCCCATCTTACTGATGTCAACATTTGTACTGTTTTGGACCTATTGAAGTTTACAGACTTAAAACTTGTCTCTGGAGGAAGAGTTATAGGGCAGATCCACTCGACCGTTTTTATCAGTAAGAACTTCAATTAATTTCCTCAAATAGTCAGAATATGACACACCCTAAAACAACTATGTCATAGCTTTTTCCTGTAATTCATATCTATAATACTTGAGAAAAATTGAATATATGAAAGATATATCATCAAAATATCTAACAGTGCTTCTATAAAGCTTTCTCGTAAAATACCTGAGCTTGTGATGCAGCTCATAGAGGTGTAGTCACCATATCTTCATTTATTTCTTCAATTCAACAGTAGAATTAGCACATTCAGGTAAAATTCTTCCTAAACTCACATACATTAATTAACACGCTTCATTAACTTTAAAGGATACAATTGTGCTTTGTTAGTGGTTGGTCAAAATAGAAACACGGGTTTTATATAAATAATAATGTAAAACTTCGAGAAAATCAAACACGGCGTTGAACGAACCAAGGCATAATGAAATGTTGGTTTTTGATATTAGTAAGTTCGTCAATCCTGCTTTACCCAATGACAAATCTCGGTATAATGAAACGCAATTTCCCTACTATGCAATAATCGGGAGTAAATTGAACCTATCGACAAAAAGTATGTGACATCGCCAAGCACATTATACGAATCAACTACTCACATTTGCTTTTTCTTTAATATGTTTCTGATGACGGACAACATTATTTGTCATACTCATCATAAAATAGAAAGATCTCAGTTCGACCCGCTTATAGCTAATTTTGTGATTGGGTAGAAATTGCCACCTCAACCGCAACCAATAGTAGTATACTGAGAATAGCTAATTGAACCTAAAAAACTTGCTAGAAAATAAAATGTAGCAACTTTCTGGTGAAGCATCGTTAGAACAGTGAACCAAAATTACCTTTTGCTGGTGTTTCACTTATGGTATATGGCTGT
The DNA here is from genome assembly GCA_022545495.1 of Chrysanthemum lavandulifolium. NCBI lineage: Eukaryota > Viridiplantae > Streptophyta > Magnoliopsida > Asterales > Asteraceae > Chrysanthemum > Chrysanthemum lavandulifolium. Next base: position 145,534,905 of record CM040238.1, read on the forward strand.
CGTTATCAGTTATGTTACTGCTCACATTTGGGTCACCTTATCGTTCTTCTGGAATCTTTGTAAAGGATTTAAGATTATTTGTGCATACCAAAATAACTATATTAACACAAATCATATTTATCATAAACGAAACAATCTGTAACAAAAAATAGAAAGAAAGAAAGAAAAAAAAACATATATTGCACCTTGCGCTGCCATAGTGGAAACCCTTGCCGATCGTCCTACTGGTGCTCATGTGCACTTGATGTTGGATCTGGTTATTTCATTTTTTTTACAAATATGGTTATTTTGTTTAAAGTATAGATGCTATTTAGGATCTTTAAAGCTGTTAACTGAAGCTGCTTCCAGCAATGAAAAGCCAAATACACTTGGGAATGTGCACTTAATGGGAAGTTTACAAAATGTTTTACTTGGGAGAGCAGAAACATGAACTTACTTTGTAAAAGCATGTGAGAGAAGAACAAAATGTTATGCTTACATTATTGTATCATCATTCGAAGTCATCATTGATTCTCCATCTTGGCATGAGCTTAGTGATTGTTTCGAGCTCTCTGCAAGGCGATATAAAGCATCTCGAAAGCATATTCGAGTTTTGTCCATGAACTGAAAAGGAAAGAACATATGTTTAGTAAGTGTATTCACAGGTTTGCTAAAAGTTGAACATTCCAAATATAACCCTACAAGTCTCACCTGTGCAGTAACTCTTTCAAGATCATTTAATACTGATTCTTCATGTTTTCCACGAAGATGTGTCAATACCAGGTTCAATGGAAACATAACAATAACTTGAACCTCAATAGCCTATGATCGAGGTTAGAAACTGCATGGGTTTTTTTAAGAACATATATCAGAATAAAATAATTTTAACATCAAATTAAAAGAAAAAAAATACCTTTTTGCAGAATACAATGAGCAAAGAGGTTTTGTGTGTGTTTGTGATTGTAAACGTAAATTTACATGATGAGATGGATTAGGTTAAAGTTTATAATTTAAGTAATGGATATGTGCTATATAACGTTTTTTTAGATAAATACATTCCTTTTCAAACTAATAAAAATGGTCAATAATTAGTTGTGTGGATTTATATATTTGGTTTTGCAAGATATAATCAAAAAATATGTTGGTCTAGTGGTTATCATGCTTGTTAATGATACAAACACCCTAGTTTCAATCCTTGCAAGTGGCAAAATTTCAAACAAAATCCGAATTTTTTAGTAAAATTAATTATTCCGAATATTTAATTAAATAATTTTATTAAAACAAAATTAATGAACAAAGTGTGCTTAGGTGGAATTATGACGTGGCGTTATGGGATGCCAAGTGGCATTATATGGCGTACTCCTCTTATATATAATGTATAGATATATATATATATATATATATATATATATATATATATATATATATATATATATATATATATATATATATATATATATATACTAGTGTCAAAACCCGTCCGATGGACGGGTATGACTTGTAGTTTTTATTTTTAGGTTTTAGTAGAACATATATATACTAAAAATATTAAAAGTTAAATTAAACAATTTACAACTATAATTACCATTAATTGAACTTGATGCATGTTTATAATAGACGTTTGAACAATCTAAATAGTTATTACCTTTTCAAGTTCCTCCCAACAACCTTGGCATATATGTAATAGATGTTTGAATAATGTAGTTTTCTCTATAGACTTATGTTATTTTCTTATTAATAATACCGCTAAATAAACGATTATAACACTGCAAATTTAAAGCCACAAAGCAAGTACTAAAATGCTTAGATAAAGGATTCGATCAGTAAAACAAAAGTTATGAAAGATAAAAATTTGAAACATTTTAGCAAAGATTGGAAATATGAGTGTGCGTGTTTTATGGGTCTTTCATAATTTCGACAACACATGTCTTTTTCTTATAAGGAATATTGTAATATTGAGGGATTAAATATGATTTAACAATTATATTTGACCTATGTAAGACTAATATCAACGCTTACAATTCACTATTATCATATTTACTGTAGAAAGAGAACTTTCAACATCAAGATTCTTTATAATTTATAAAGGATTCACTACGAAATTATCCATAAAACAGTGTTTACATAATAATTGGTCATATCATAAACACATTCTATATTTGGCCCTAATAATTTAGAAGATACCACCTATATGATAAATGAAAGTGTAGCACAGTCATCGAAATCAATTTAAAAAAGAAATTTGATCCATCTCGCTGCTCGTGCATTGGTTTATTATGTGAAAGGGTTGACTTGGTGTCGATTGCATATTTTTCATAGGTCGCTTCATGCCAACCAAGCGCAGCTCCACCTGTCATTCTCAAGATATTTGGACCAAGAATCCCACTCCACCTCTTTAGCGATCGCATGCCACACTTGGACCACACAGGCTGTTAACTTGTTGCATTCGCTTGTAATTCAAGACATAAAAATATACCTTATGAGAAGATAATTTCAAATGAATAACAGTTCGGTCATTAGACAAACATACTACCACTCTGTCGTGAATGGTCTCGAGAGGAGATAATTCGACCCATTACTTATGAGAACCAGAAGTTGACTTTTGAGAATGAGTGACCTGTTTGTTTGCATGATCCTCAAACCATCTATCCAATAATATCCAACTCCAAACTGAATTTTTGAGTTTGCTTGTACAAAATGTGTTGGGGAAAAGAATAACTTGCTTTTAAATTTCTATAAAACATTCACAACATAAGGTTGGGCTTTAAAACATATTGGGTAATTTTGATTGGAACTTCAACTTCAGAAATTTGAACGTTTTTTATCAACACTGCTAGAACCAACCCCGTTGCACCCTACATTAGTAAATTAAAAGTAGCTCATACTTTAATCGTGATATTATTTAGCTTTAATAAAAAAATAAAAAAATAGTGTAGCTTCTATTTATACCTGCCATGTCTTGATCCTAACACGAGTCACCGTGTCCTAAATCTCTGGATCTTAAATCATCATGAAATGATAATATTTTCTTTCAAAACAATAACGAAAAACAATTAATGCGTTCAACAAATAGAATATTGTTCTCATGAAATAACCTTTGTAAAATAAACAAAAACCAACTAATGCGTTCAACAAATAGCAATATTGTTCTCATGAAATAACTTTGGTAAAATAAACAGAAGCATTTGTGTTCTTATGAAATAATGACTATTGTTCATCAAATCAATTATTATGACAATCCCATGACAAGCAATTATTTTAGATGACTGGTCATGTGGATGTGATTTAGTAGGAAGTAGGAACACATGATGTCCTACCAACTGTTTCATGAACGGATGTTGAGAATAAATTTATTTTACATCAAATATTAGCAAAGGATGCAAAGCAATGATGGGAGCAAAGAAATTTAAGAAGGATACTATTTTATATCATTGATAACCAAGGAGTTGTAAGTTGCAGAGTAAAATTATAGGTAGAACGAAAAAAACTAACCTTTTCGCCACTTTTGGACGCATCTAAAGCATCAAAATAGAAGTCAATTAAATTCGAAATCTTTTCAACGAAAACATCTTTCTCATCAGTAGTATCAGTAAGCTCAAATATACCATAAGGAGAAACATCAAGCCCGTCTCCTTTTGCTTTTCACATAAAGAAAATGTAAAAGGCCGATCATAAGATAAAACATATATGAGCAATTTAAGTCACAAATAATCTAATATTTTAAGGACCGCTAGGGGTGTTTTAGATTAACCACCCTCTGTGAAAATGCGAAAGACATTTAGACTTGTAACTTGACAATCTAAGAAATGCGAAACAAAGTTTTTCTAATACTAATACTAGTGTTACTTACGTGTGCATATAACTGAGGTTGTTCACGCACCACATGCTTACATAAAGAAGAACATCTTTGTCAAACTTGTCATTGCAAGCATGCAAACAGCGAGATGGCGTGCACCTCTAATTCCTAATCGAGGCTCGGTTTCATTGCTCTAAAAAACATTGCAGATGAATATCAATATGTAAACAAATAAACATGTATTAAAAATATCCCAAACTCACCATTGCAAGGCTTTCTAGCAAACCCACATTCCTCTTGTACAACAATTTGCATCTCCAACGCCTCCTGCGTCTTAACCTCATTGCGTCACAATCATAGTGTCTTTTACATTTATTTTAACAAATAGGCGATATTTTGTATGTTTTTTCCTACATATACTTGTTTGGACGCGATTTATAACGTGATCAATTATGTGGAAAATCCTACAAGTGTAAACATACTTCATATGAGTACAATCACAAGTGCAGGAAAAGAAAATCAAACATGGTATTTACTTGGTTTATTAATTTGTCTACATCTTTCAAAATCGGTAATTTTATTTTTCTCCAAGATTATCATAGTTTTGTTGCAGTTACTTTTTTCCTTTTTTAGGAAAATTGATTGTTGAAAACTGATACTTAAATTTACTCAACATGTCGTATGTGAGAAGCTATAGCCAGTTATAAAGAGAAACACGAAGGCATACTGAGCACGAGACTTTATCTCCGAATCATCTAAATTATTGTTAGATGTAACTTTCTTAGGTATCTTTTCAACTGAATATTCGGTAATCATTTAGAACCACCAATGTCGAATATATTATGAACCTCGTCAAAGCTTGTTTCAATGACTCCCATCCGAAATAAAAGACCAAAAGATCAACAATAAGAAACCAATAATTTCTTTCTTTACACTACATTTAGAACAACAAAAAAAGTCATAGAGTAGATTCCAAAAGATCTAAAAGATCTAATTTTGCAAGCGTTAGTGACTCATCGCACTCAACATAGCGGGACCAATCCGTTCACGTACAAGTCTTCCACTTAACAAGCTTACAATGACATCAATCTGTTAAAATATAGCAAAATGACATTATCTATCCATTTAACATAAATATAGGAACAAATAGTGAATGAAGTTCCAAAATTCATCACCATTTAGTAACATTATCAACTCGTCTCTTCAAAATGACGGATATTTCTCGAAAACTTGAATAAAATTTGGGGCAAGAAGGGTTTATATCAACCATTTTGGTGAGATGCCTTGAATCCTAATTCAAATTAGATCCCATAAAGAAAAATAAAATATTTGGAAAGTCCTATCCATCTACAACTGAGATTTATCATTTGATCCCGAATCGTTGTATGATTACATTTATATTAGAGTCTTACTCCATCTACTCTAGGATTAGGCGGTTTATTCTTCATGACTATCTATTTTGTATTTGTTTTCCCTACTCTTTTGTGTTGAATTGTTGATGTTTCCTTATGTATCTTCATAGACTTATTTGTTGTGACACACGTTATATCACTCTTGGTTGAACCACAAACATTCGTGCTATTTATAACACGAGAATCCAAAATCGACGCAGAATTGTACTAAAACACATACTTTTATAGTACCGTTTTACCTTTTATCTCTTGATAATATTTATATTTGTAAATGGTTTTAAATAAAAACACCATATGGATGTAAATTAGTAGAATTGCTTACCAAGTAGAGAATGCATCCGACGCCATATTCATCGATGCCACAAAGAAGCGAAGATTCGAAAACCTCAATGGAAAAACGGCACGAAATGGCTCCAACTGCAGCGCCTCTAACAAATCCACTCTCGGTTTCTTGGCCTATCAAACCACCGGTCATTGCTCCTAATAAAGTACCCACTGCAATTTAAAAATATCAACCATTAATTTCAATCAAGAGCCAAACGAGCTTAATGTTTTAGACTCGGGTTTGAGTCTTGAGTTTTCAACGACTTGTATTGAGTCATGGACTTGGGTTTAGGATCGGTTTGTGATTTCGGATCAACGATCCTTGCAATTTCAAAATCGGTGACCAGAGATTCAGCGATAAGGTTGATATGAGGGGTTCGGGTCATCATTTCATGACTCAAGTTCGGGGTCACGGTTTAGGGTTTGTTTTTCACCCCTAAGTTACACTCTTCTCGTCGATTCGCACCGTATTAACTCCTGTTGTATCCTGTGAGTCAAAGACATACTAACAGTTAACACCCTCATGTTGAGAGAGACCAACGCGCGATGTAGAACGCACCGTGACACAAGTGATGTAACCTCTCGTCGTATAACCCGTTGATTCATAAACACACCAACCGATTTCTTTCAGGCGCCCTTATCGATTGACCAAAATCACCCTCTAATTCATATCATATGTTGAGTACTATTTTCACATCGATCTTTATCAAACCCTATTATCCAACTCGTGTTCAACCCGAAAACACATTAACACTTCCTTAATTACAACCATATCGTCTATCTACACTCACAACCCTTACCACTATCACGACATTCCCTAATAGACTATCAACATATCTTAAATATGTGTCACTAAAATGAACATGACACTTTTGGTCTATCATTGTACATTCATCACTAAATAACGAGAAAAATTGATACGTTAATATCTTGACATATAGAAGTTCGAGATAGTTCCTTTTTGATGCTACACACCATCGGAGGAAGCATTGAGTGTGTGTTTGGATCTCAAGTGAGGCAACATCGTTGCTATCTTACTGCATATATGCAATACGACACAAAACAAAAGAAAAAATATTTGAAGTAGCCACGGATGGTGAGCAAGAAATTTGAGCATAAGCGGTGGTAATTGAGCCACACTTACTTATGAATAAGTCAATTTGGTCTGCTATCCTTCAACCAGGCCACACGATTATAAACAAATGATCGACTTAAAGGTGCACAAAACTCAACCAAGTGGCAGAGAGTTGTATTAATCAAATCAACTTTTAAACTTGTTCTATCATTACTAAGATAATATAAGTTTTGTAATCATAAGCGGCATTGTAAATAATTGTAAAAATTAATTTTGTGTTCATTAGATAATGATTCCAGACGGCGCAACAGACCCACATCAAAAGCTGCCCGTATTGGATCAACATTTTGTCTGATCAAGAAAGGTAATCACTTAACCATATAACTGTCAATAACTATGGTCATGAAAGTGAGGCGGTGATGGAAAATCCATTTACTCGGTGACTATCGGTATGAATGTTTAACAAGTCATGCTCATATACAAACAATAACATATACCAAATCCGTCGGAGAAGGTATGGGGAGACATGCTCTATATCTATATCAATAGTACTTCTAGACTCTTGGTTCATATTGATACATCAAAAGCTAAACCGTATAAAAATTGGAGCAAAATATTGGCCAACATCTCTTGTAGTACTTTAAGATAGAGCATCGGTGATATGCTTATATCCAACACATTCTAGTATGTTGGCACAATTACATATAAGCTATAATAAAAAGCATGACCGAATTAAAATTTCCTTAAAGCTTAAAATAGAACCCATAATACAAATAAGGTTCATCCCCAATGCCACGCAGAGACCTAAATGCAATTAGAACCCATATATGATCAACATTTTATACAGTCAAGATAGCTAATCACTTAACCATGAGTCCATAACTATCAATAGTTAAGTCATAAAAGTGGGGAGAGATGGAAAATACATTTACAGTTGAAAATCAGATGTATGTATGTTTAAAGAGCATGCTCCATATCACAAATACTTCGATTCTTGATTCAGTTTGATACATCAAAAGATAAAACATATAAGAAATCGGTGTGAAAAATGGCCACACCCTCTTGCAAAACTTTAAAACGAGCATTGGCGATAAGATAACTGACATGACCAAATTCATACGGTAATTTCCTAATAGCCTTAAAATACAAATATGCAACAACAATGCAAGCAGAAGATGGAGAATAAAACATGCTTCTTTTCAACCATGGTGTTTGGAATAGTTACCGATATTATGAGCCTAGAAAGCGACATGGAGTCGGACACAAAATTAAACTCTTGGTTGTCAAATCACAATAAAGAGTGTATGTTCATAAATTGTGGCTCTATGTAAATCTTGGGGTATGAAAAATATTACCTTGAGACCACTGCCTTGGTATCCTTCATGAACCTCATCGGTATGATCATCTAATATTGACGGACAAGCATGTTCTTGCATTTTGTTCTTCAATGAGATCATTTAACCTTGTACATTAGAGCATGTTCCAACTTCAACTAACTACTTCTTGGGCAATGAAAAGTAGACCATTTCTCCGTAGAAATTGCATCGCTCACATATTGACCAAACGAAACCGGCATTCAAGTGATTCTTCCACTGTATCTATGATTCAAAACCCTAATGGAAAACTAATCACAATGGGAGCTAGCTCAAATAACCCAAACATCATAGTAGCATATTTTGTACAAAACTTACAATGGAGGCACGAATTGTACCTTAGCGGATTGTCTTTTAATGTCTTGCATTAGTTATCGTAGCACTTTTACGATCGGTCTTGCAAATTCCTAAACAAGATGCCTTTTAGAAATAAAGATATAGGTAATCTTGGTTTGTATCATGTAGAGTTTTAGTTCTATGTAGTTACATGATAATGGCTACTCAAAACGCCAAAAGTTTAATATGTCACATTTTGTTACACGTTAAAAGCGGTACTTAACTAATAATTGTATTGTATGTTTACCTAAAATGATTCTACCATAATAAATTTAAAATTGCATACCATGTTATTATATAAAATACATTTGTCCCTTCCTGCAACTTCACGATTTCACCTCTAAAGTTTCCACTTGAGTTTAGCTTGTGCTTACCATTCTGCAATAACTCTCTCACGGGTCAATAAGCTTTCTACATTACACACGGTTCTGTTCCGGTAGTTAGTTTTAACATTTTGAGCCACTTTATGATTCTAATTATATTGAATTTAAACATAAATAAATTGACCTTGAGATCACTTGTAGTCACACCGATGGTTGGGTTGAAAGATAAGAGAAATTTTGCACCACCGGTATAGGAAGCCCATCATAGTTAGTCTTGTGGTTCATCTATTATGTCTTGCCTTTATGGAAGCTACGCTAGCCGCATTGTCTGCTCTATTGAAGCCTGCGATCGCCCGATTAACTCCGCATCAACTTTGCCTACATCATATGCTTTCTCGTGACTATTCGCGCTTCTGTTACACCGATGCAGATTGCGTGATTAGTTACCACGACTAATGTCTTTACCTTTTGTTTTGTATCTCATAATAACTAATTTGTTCATTATCATCAAATATTTATTTATGTGGTTCTTTAATATATGGCATAAAATAAGCGAAGTAAAGTCATGATTTATCGGTAAAAAGAGCGGTTGAAAATTATAGATTAATGTGAACTCACAATTGAAGGTGCTTTTCGGATTTTATGTATTTGGGATGAAGGATTTGTATAAGGAGAACATACTGTCTTCTAGATTCAAAGCGTATGGTCAAGGTGTGTATAAAGAAAGGATCCAATGGTGGATCAGCTGGATTCACTGGCCAAAGCGAACTATATGGTACTCTTGCCTAGCAAGACAAATATCGAGGTAAGATACCCACCTGTCGTAAGCAGACAAGTTATAATAAGGCTGTTAAATGGCACATAACCATTGACGGACATTTAAATCGGTGTTATGTGTCGATATGAGAGTACTTGGTTTAACATGAGTATGAGTTTGGATGGATGTGAAGTGAAATGTTTGAAGAATTGTACCGCATGGCGTATGCAAAAAGGGAGTTTAAAGGTAAAGAAGATGGGAAGATGCTCGTAGATATGCTTGCGACTCATAAACACACCAATGAAGTGCTTGAGGTTAATTTCTAGATTATACTTTTACATAACTATTATTCAAATATGTGACTCATGCTTTTTCCCGAATATTTGGTAATTAGTTAATCAAAAGTAGCTAAATATTGATTTTCAAATTTGCATGATTTCGGAAAAATATGAAGTAGTAGTTGTTTCGCTTTGAAATGGAGAAGAAGCGATTATGCCAATAACAACGTTTCAACCTTGCAATCGACAAGTAAAGCATGCCCTTCTTCAAGGTATTAATAAATATTTAGAAATTTGACACCCTAAAATAAGATAAGCGAATTGAGAGAGGTGACTATTGCTCATTCTAAACCCGTACACCTTACCCTCTTAGCTAATTTTTCAATTCACCTCAAAATACATTTAGAGGTGACTTGTCAAATAATTGCCGCCACTAACATATTTATATAAGACTTTAAAGTTATGTTATTTAACCTTTTCAAGCATTGGAGCAAGAACTCTTGGAATTGCATAGATATCGAGATATGGTTCCGTCACATACCGGTTGGCTTACCAACGACGATGATTGTCGCCGTTTATTTTGTAGAAACAAGTTATCCAACAAATTCAAAGAACGGGTCATTCATACCTACAAAGTTAATCAAATCTTAAAGGTTCTGCGATATAAATAGTCTTCTAAATAATAGTATACAAAAGTTTTAGATTCAAATGAATTAACATATTTACTTGGGTAATTATCGTCCGCCCGCCGGTGATGGAAGTGCTAGAGCGGGCTCGGCACGATCTGTGAGCGATGTTCATGGAAACTTTAACAGATTGCGATTCGTTGGGAGCATATTACTACCGAAACTAACATTTATGGGTGTCGGTGTCATTGTGTAAACACGATAAAAAGCGTAACCTTAGATACCAACAACACTAAATGGGGACACTCTATAACATAACATAAAATTGGTAACATCAATAAATACAGGAAAAGCGAAAAACTATAGAGCATTATCGGAATAAATAACTTACACGAATGCGTCGACAACTATTATTTGTTGATGATGAAAGTGCGTTAATGACCCGGCGGACTACGGAAGACAAGAAGATATGCATATTTTATGGAAGCCATTTTATCAAATGATTCAAAAAAAAAAAAAAAAAAAAAAAAAAAAAAAAAACTATATAGTTACAGTAATGAAGTCAAAGAGATCGAAGAATACAATCGATACCTACTTCAACCTAGAAAAAGATCGTCACAAATAATAAAAGATCATATGACTTATAAAACACATATCAACAACTAAAAATTAAGCTGAATCCAATGTTTATACACATAGTTAGTACAAAGTATAACAAGTAGATGTAAGTTGCATAATCTTATAGTAACTATAATCATACGAAGTTTATTCAAATGATACATGTGAATGAAAGAAGAATGGAGGCGTGAATAATGGAAGAAAAGAAATGTGCGGCCAATTAACACATCATGAGAACAAGTAATTAAGAATGATTTACACTCGAATTAAAAATCAAACATACCTTACAATGATGAAGATGAATATTGTATGATGGCGATGGAGATGAAGATCGATGCAGTGAAGGTTGTGGATTGATTTTTTAGGGTTTCGATGATTGTAAACATGCAAAAGATACAGATGGAATATTGGTATATGACTTTCTAATTCCTTAATTAGTGGGTTGTAATTCGTATATGCTTTATGAAGCGTGTTTTCAAAAGTTACCTCAAGTGTTGGAATGATCGGTGGTTGAGGTCTTTGGTTATTTGTGCAAAATGTCTCGAGTTCAATCCTTGCTCCCATCATTTTACATTTAACTAAATCCGGTTTTGACATTTAATTATGTGGCATGCTTTGCTTAGGTGGATTAATAATGATGACATGGAAATATGACGTGGCATTATGGGATGCCAAGTGGCATTTTATGTGGCATGCCTCCTCTTATATATAATGTATATATATATATATATATATATATATACTAGTGGTCGAAGCCCGCCCAATGGGCGGGCATGACTTATAATTATCGTTGACATAATTTGCTATAGCGAAATTATTGTTTTGAAAAAATAACTTAACGGAAAATAAGATATACACGTACCAAACTTATTATTGAATGCATTAAGAACGAAAAGAAATAAACGGTTATCGATGAGAGAAAAAACGTTTCAAAGTGGTACGCAAGAACAAAGTATCAAAGCATAGCTCGTTCGATGGGCGAGCATGCCTTATAAATATCGTTAAAAAACTTAAGTTAACAAAAAATAAGCTATTCCTTTTAACCACGGTTCAAGATTTCTTGTGATGTTTCTACTACGTGCCACAGTCGTTAATTTCACGTGAAACACAGTTGTTAATTTCACTTGAACCACTTTTTCCCTCTCTTGTTTAATTTTCTCAAGCAGTGGCCTTTTCCTGTTGTTCCTCATAGCTATCGCCTCTGCATCCTACTCATCTTTAATCTCAACCTTTCTTCATACCACTGTCCGTCAAACCTTTTGACAACTTCCCATATCTATATAGTCTGATGGTGGACCTGGAAATTTTCCAACAAATAAAAAGACGAATAGCTAAAAAGATACTGAAAGATTAGGGATAATGAATACATATAATTGGGCGGGCATGTCTTATAATTGTCATTGACATAATTTGCTATAGCGAAAGAAGGAGGGTAATCGTAAAGAAGGAGTGCAACTAAGGTGGAACTTTAGCATTGCTTGAATGGAGTTTTTTTGATTTCACTTTTCAGTATGTTGAGGTCATTCTCAATATTGGAATGTTAGCGAATAACGATATATTAAGTGCTGATGAGAGGAAAAAGAAGAAGAGCAACAACTTACCTGGTTGTACTTGAAAATCTGTAAGAAAAACAGCATGTAGAAAGCTCAATATGCTAGATTATGATTTAAAAAAAAACCTTTAACATACCAATTGTATAAGAAATATGAAACTCACTTACCATGAGTTTTTGAATGTGTTTGAGTGGTATTTCCATGGGTACCACTTCACCGCTGTCTTTTTCTTTCACCAGTCATTACAGTGCACTGTACAAAGTGAGTATAAGCTAAGCTATTAAGTATATCTTCGACTGAATATTTTTTTTAATACTAAGAGCAGCATTACTTATACGTACATGAATGATACAATTACTAAGGCGTCACATGCTTTTGCAAAAATCCTACTCAGTCTCCTTAGCAATTTATAAAAAAAGAGTTATAAGAATGAAACACAGATACACACATGAATTGTAAGCCATTTGTATGTTAACATTTGTCAATTGTTATCATAATAAACAAATTCATAGAAAGAGCATATAGATTTGATAAATGAGATGGAAGAACTATAAACAACTTCAAAAAGCAGTTTACGGGGCATGCAATTCAACTCGTAAAAATAACCTCAATATCTCTTAGTGCAACTACTGAATTTTAAGCTAAGAAACTGATATTGTAAGACATACTACAAATTATGTCAATCCCACCTAAAATCTAATGTCGTGAGACATACATTTACTTCAACCCCTACAATAAGATATTCTGTTACCCAATGGTAATATGCAATTTTTCTAAAGTTCGTTAAATCTTTCAACATCAAAATTGTGTCTTTTTATATAAGCTTTCTTTGACGTGACAAAAACAACCTCTTTATAAGATCTTGGTAAGAGGGGTCCTTCGAAGTGTAAAAAGAGGGAAGCTTGTGCAAGTAAGAGCCCAAGCCCACCCAGAGGTTGTTCTGGACTTGCTTGTGTGCCAACACGTAATTTTTTCATGTTTTGCTTTTAGCTTCTTCAGTTCCTCCTTCTGCGGGTCATCATCATCACTCTAGAGTTGCTATTGAGTCGAAATCATGTTTATCTTGCATCAACACAAAAAAATTCAAAGCTGGCGCAAGTAGCAGCTCAAATGAGAAAAATATTGGTTCTTGCAGACTGCCTGTGAGAATAAATGAAAAAGCATAGCAGTTGTACTTGCCATGCATATCAAGAGTTCACATGTTTTAAAGTTAAGCTTCATATCTTGTAAGGGTATTTTACAGCATAACTTTAAGACATTGAGAAGCTGTACAAATGGGTCAACATGGGTATGGGTTCAAAATATGATAGTAGTTTATCACGGCTTCAAGCAACTTTTAAGGAGTGTTTGAAGCAAGCATTCTAAGTATGCGAGTTTACACTTTAATCATCGAAATCAGATAATATAAAACTATTGTTATATGGATAATTTAACGCCATATCGATATTCATTCTCTTATGACATGATTATTAACACTTGAAGTTGCAATATTCAGCTTTACACACACATCCAAACAACGCTGATACACATAACATGAACTGTCATATCATTGAACAAAAATGTCCAAGTGAAACTTTGTATATCAAGGGGGTGTTTGGGAATGTATACTTTATTCTGCTTTTATGTGTTACCAACTTACTTTAAGCATTTATTTGCTCTGAAATAAGCAGATAAATAGTTCTTCTATACAAACAAAACTACTTATATTTTGAAAAGATAAGCAGATAAGCACTGATATCAACAACTCTGAAACACCGTTCTAACGCTAATTATAGAAACGATTAAAACATTTAATAAAATCCATAATCAAAACAATTGATTACCGACGAACCATTGTTATCAATATCTGCGAGAAGAAAGCGAGTAGCCGTAAGGTCTTGACCAAGAACCCACTTAACCATCCTCCTATGCCTCTTATCAACTCTAGACTCACCCGGTACAAAAGGCCCTAGCTACGAAAGAGTCAAACAACCAAACAGACATACACATTGCTTACATGCAGTTGAGCAGTTTCAATCCAAACTCTATTTGACTGTTACTCAACACATCACCCGCCAATATTGGCATATGGTTAAGGGTTTATATCTACGTGCATTAGTTCATACCCTAAAAGCTTCATTTTGATGTACAAATACATAGAAATAGAAAATTAGTAGTAATGGTTTTGGGGAAACATACACGTGTATACAAATGCAGTTTCCTCTATCCCATGAAAGCTAAAAAATGGATAATAAAGGGACTGATATGATGAATGTCATGAAAAATATATCAGTTCTTCATAAAGTGTAAAAGGACATTGGAATTTGGTCAAAATTAAGAGATGAGAACTGAAGAATGTCCTCTAAAGGGGGTGTTTCGGAGAAAGGTGCAGCTAATGAAGCCTTCCTGTTTGCATTATCTCAACCCTAGCTTAGTGAGTCTTTGGTTTTAGAGGCATGGAGCGTCTTTGGTTTTACAGGCACAGAGCCTATTTGGTTTTAGAGGCACGGAGCCTTTAGGCCGGAAAAAGACCAAAAGTCAACAACACCACTGTGAACCGGATGGTTCTTTGGTCCTCCACAACAACATGCACTTCCTTTACGATGAGCTTCCGATGATGCTTTCCACATCTTCATTGGATTTCGAGGCATGGAGCCTGTGAAAGAAAAAAAAGATTAATATTGTTATTTTGATATACACAAAATACAAATACTATAAAAAGAAAGAATAGAAGCAAATCACACCATCACCCCCAAGACTTGTTTTGAATTGCTTCTTTAACTGATCTGTACATACAAAACATTAATGTTAAAAATAATCATTGAGAAATTAACTCTATATCAGAATTAAGATATTGAAAAGTACCATAAGCTCCAAGATTAGGCTTTTGATTATGGCCTTCCAGTGACAAATTTTGGATTCGGTTCAAATCTGCATGTACAATTTCAAACATAAGTTTTGTTCTTCATTTCTTCAGTGAATAAATCATTTAGGAAGTTAGCGACAACAATTATTCTTGGACGTACCTTGTTTCTTAATACATTATTGCTTTCGCGCAATTGGCTGTTCAGTGGGTATGCATGTACCCAATGAACTATTACCAAAATCAGTCCATGGCATCCTAAGGGAGTATTCTCGTCTGCAACACAGCTTAAATGACATCTTTTGGTGCAACACAGTGTTATTTACCTGACTTGCATATTTCTTCTCCCTGGATATTAAAAATAAACATGCCAGCATGATGCATATGCCATGCCCCCAATTACTAAACATAACCGCAAACAGAAATGGGAACATGACAACAATATACACTATAGGATTTTCTTCTTGGTATTTATGAAAAAAATATCAAGTGGTTCCCAAAACACGGGTTGAGATCGAACCACTAAGATTATATGATCCAATTTTAGCCAACCCAAAATCAGACACCTTTCCTCAAAAGTTATCATCCAACAGGATATTGGTAGATTTAAAATCACGGTGTATGACAGATGGGATTGTATGCTCATGTAGGAACTCAAGCGCTCTTGCGCAGTCTAGGTGATTCTCGATCTAATGGCTCATTGCTTACATTGCTTAAGAAATTGTGCAATACATATATGAAAATAAAGAAGAGTTAATTTTCCCACACAAAACATGGCTTTGTAATATTCACACATACCTGAACTGCATTCAAAATACATTTTTACATCTTCTGATCGCTGAACGTTCTCCCATTTAACATTTGGGACCTACAGCCGGAACAACTAAAACTGGGTAGCTTGTAAGTCTGTGCACATGGAAAACACACTGGAAGTCTTTATAAGCCTATATTTGATACACACAAACAACCTTCTAAACCATTCTAGCCAAATATGCATAACTTTTTTTTTTTTTTTTTTTTTTTTTTTTTTTGTATAGGCGGAATTATGTAATTAAAATTAATGTACTAATTAGTTTAAGTATTGAATGAAAAAAATGATTGCAGGGCAACCCAACCCGACCCGTTTCGGGTTCACTTATCCACATATAAAATATATAAAGCAATTACACATAACACACCTTGGGAGTCCCCAAAGCTGATGTGTTCCTTTTGTTAGATCGCTCCAAAGCCTTGTTTGAACAAAAATGTCCCTGATGTGTTCCTTCGGCCAGAGTTCCAGCATACAAATATGGTGAAAATAATTTGATGCTTTGGCTATCTAAATAAGCTAGGCATGAAAGTAAGAAATACATTTTTTAGCCATTAAATATCAACACCTTATAATCGGTTGTATTACACTCAATTGTTATAATGCCTTAATGTCAAGAAGATGGAAAAGCGAATTGTATCCCGATTCAAAGATGTCATATGTCGACCCTTTTATAATCAATAAAGGCCATTTAGGTGAGCATAAGCGAGATAAAGGTATATATTTTAGTACTCACCGCAACAAACGTTTAGCAAATCACTACCCTCTTGATTAGGATCGTCTTTCATAGCTTGTGTAAGCGAGACCAATGAACATTTCACGATAGAGGTACATATTTCCCATAATGAATCGAGATAACATCAAAATGTTGAAAATGCAAACACAAAATAGAGTAATAACTGGAAGTAACTATATGTTGAAAATGCAAACACAAAAATAGAGTAATAATCTGGAAGTAACTATATGTGAAGTTCACGATAATAACAATTTACTTACATTGGAAATGTTCATTGCGAAGGAAGTGTGACTTGGAGTATAAAGCACGATAAAACCGGTCACTAACAACCTGATTCTTTGACGAGATTTTAAAAATAAGCATTAAAGCTTGAACTCCGACATTAAAATTCTTCGAGTGAGCCTGCAAATAAGTGATCACATTCAAACACTATAGATGTAAAAAATGAAATAAATAGCCACATACAAAAGGATGAAAACAATTCCAAGTTTATTCATAGGTTTACCAACTGAAATAGCATTGGAGTCTGAGATTCAACAACATCGTTTGCTTCATTATTTGAAACAAAACCAAAAGCTCTATTGATTCCCTGTTGAGTAAACACAATAAGATGTAGGTATCAACTAATGGGTCGAAACTCAATGCCATCTACAAAGATGGGGCCCACAAGGATAACCCCAAAATCTCTCCAGCTGAGCCTTATATTCAGTAATTTGATTATGGTTCCTAAAGCGGCAAAGTTCAAGCATCATCTACCCATCATCCCTCCGCACTGCGACATGTGAATTTAAGTCTTCACTTGCTATACTATACTCTAGTTTCACATATGGTTCGCTTGAAACTGTCATTGTATTACTAAACTTGAACACCAGGTAAGCTCCATATATTATCCCCAATGATAAAAACTGACTTTTTATTTTTATTTGGATTTTAAGATATCTGAATAGAAAACCAAAAAAGAGGTCGTGTTTTTCGAGTGAAAAAAAACGTTGATAATGACTTATTAAAGGATTATCTATATGATTGAAGTCACTGTACCTCAATTTCATGGAAATCTTTTCGATAGCGTGAGAGACCATGACCACCACTTGTAGGAGCTAAAACTTTTGTGTATTATACGAACATAAATAAATAATGGTCTAGATCCCAAAGAAAAATACAGAGACCTCTATATCTGCAACCTGTTTAGCAGAAAAAGCATACTAACTGACGTGAATTTTCTGAAACGCTGTCATATCTATATGATTGAAGTCACTATACCTTAATTTCATGGACATCTTTTCGATAGCGTGAGAGACCATGACCACCACTTGTAGGAGCTAAAACTTTTGTGTATCATACGAACATAAATAAATAATGGTCTAGATCCCAAAGAAAAATACAGAAACCTCTATATCTGCAACCTGTTTAGCAGAAAAAGCATACTAACTGACGTGAATTTTCTGAAACGCTATCATACAGAATATGGTACATGAACAGGAAAAAAATAATATGCAGAACATTGCAGTTGAGGACTGGTTTGGGTATTTTAGAAATTTACAAACATAGCAATAATTAAATAACCAATAACTATATACCTACACATTTAGCTCGGCGTTCACCAAATAAATTCACGCCATTATGTGAAGAATCATTCGTACATGGGTTTGTCACAATGACATAACATTGAACGTATTTTTTAATCCTTAAATAGGCTATATACTGCATTAATTAGAAACCATCAACAACATCATATTAGCGTCCACTCCTTTAACAAATATCTGCAAAAGGATCATTCCTAAATAAATGGGCCAAATAGGAAATTAAGAAGATTAAAAAAAATCATATTAGTACCTCTGCATTGGCAGTTGGCTGTGTAGGTTGCTACAAACGCTCTTTCTCTCTTGAGGTTCGTGCAAATGTGCAAGGCTACAGATTCCAAAAAATCCTTTCATGATATTGTTGTTGAGAATCCAATATATGAATAATAGAGTAATGAAAAAATGATTTTAAAGTCTACAAAAAATAAAGACTTATGCAACCGTTATCTTCTTCTTCTTGTAAGCATAAACATGTTAACTCACCTAAGGGGGTGTTTGGTTAGTCTTATATATTTTTAGGTACCCTTTGAGGTTTCCTAGGACATAATGTAGTTTGAATACATCTCTCAGAGCCAAGCTCCGTGTACCTAAACTCATCAGAAGCTTCCCAAGCTGCTTCAACCTGAAAAAATATCTAAAATGTATTAGTAGTTGATTGGAACCAACAATAGCCAACTTTTTGAGTGGAAATTACCTTCCGGATTGCCTAGCCAAGATACGTATCAGCTTCTAAACGTCAGTTATGCCAATTTTCACATTTCATCATCACTGCCTAGGTCATTTGAATCAGTACATTAAAGAAACAATGAAAAATTACCTGAGCAATCTGATTTAACAAACAGCTACTAACCAAAAGATAACATGCAATAACCAAGTGATCATGGGCTGGAACAGAAAGAAACAGGAGGTCAAATCAACATAAAGTAGCCCAATTATTACTTTAATCATAAAACAATATTTTATTCAATGCAAAACGATGTCGTTTATACTTGGGCTCACATTTTTAAATAGAATAGGGTAAAGAGAATCATACTTGTGCTCAGACTTTTAAATAGAGTAGGGTAAAGAGAATCCAAATTCTGCAACGACTGCAAAGAAACACGATTGCATAGTCGCAACAATACCACCATGCCTTCCGGTGCTTGCCACGCCAATGTACGGGTAGAATTTTCTACGACCCATTTCATTCGACTCGAAAAGCAAGTAGCAAGTCATCACGGCCGGTGCTATCCGGGAAGAGGCACCACTTCCACGGAAAAGCGAAGCGGTTTACTATATAAACCACAAACAAGCGGCCTCTCATCAGTCATACATCTAGCCAATAGCTTTCTAAAATGTCACTACGTTTCTGCTATAATAATAAGCAAATACCAATTGCTTTCTTCACATGCCACTTACAGAACAACACCGTTTGCTCTTCTTCAAACAACTGTGGTAACTTGTTTTAATTCATAGTTGCTTTTTGAATCAAGGCTCATCCTACATACATATTAAATCAGTTACATGATCACATGCATGCACTTGATAGCATTATATTAAATCCAATTTTTTAAGTTTAGGCTTACCATTATGAGTTTGTGATTGATTCAGGACACCACTAGATGAGATTGTGTGAAACAAATATGATATTAGGGTTTGTGAGAAAAAAATATATTATGAATGATCTGTAAAAAAAAATTTGTATATGTTTTATTAGGTTAACCTAAGTTGTAGGGATTCTCCTACATAATTGGTTGCATTTATAGATTGAAATATGCAACATAATTATCAAAATAACTTGTTGCCTAAGTGGTAAACACACAAGTTATTAATGCTACTCTTACAAACAACCCAAGTTCAAATCTCACCATTGTCATTTTTATAAAAATCAATTTCACAAAAAAAATTAAAATTTATATAATTTATACATTAAATCGAAAATTATATACTATTGCTTAGGTGGATTAATAAATTGCTTAGTTGGAACAAAAATGCTTATGTGGCATGAAAAACAATTCTTGGGCATTGAAGTGGCATTAATGTCAAATGCCTCTGTTATATATATATATATATATATATATATATATATATATATATATATATATATATATATATATATATATATATATATATATATATATATATATATATATATATATATATACGAAAATCATACGCTTAAGAGTAGATTAGGAATAAGGAAAATCGCACGCAGAAGATTTGTGGAGTAGCGAGTAGCAGAAGATTTGTGAAGATATGTGAGTAGGAGTAGGAAGATTTGTGAAGATTTAGGAGTAGGTGTAGGGGTAGGAAGCAGATATGTGGGTTTACAGCTGTGGGAGTAAATAGTGACTTCTACATGCCTCGAGTGGACTAAAACAATATGGTCAAACTTTTTAAAACATGAATCGCTAATTATTTTGAAAGATAATAGTTTTATTTTGGTTAGGATGTTATTTTGGTTTGGATTTTGTTAGGTTCCCATATTAGTAACACAAGCATCAATATAAGAAATATAGAAGAGAGTGATCGGATGCACACGATATACACTTATGCGTAAGATGTAAAGAAAGGTTTATGCTTAGGATAAATGTAAAAGTGAACAACCAACCTTCAATAGAAGGTTTACAAGAGGTATATATAGGGCAAGGATCTAGAGCAACACATCTAGACACCATCCCTTCTTATGGGCTTGGGCCAAGGCTTATGGGCCTTCTACATAAGCCTTAGCTTAATAACAAACATAAAGGCCATATTAAGCTAACTATTACATATGAATCACTAACACTTGAATTAAGGTTTAGGAGTGATTCCAACAATCTCCCCCTAAGTGTTGGTGATGAATGAAAGAGTAATAAATGTTGTAGGTGCAGATGTAATAGTAGTTTTGACGTCTTCTGACATTCTTCTTTCTTGTGAGAAAAAGTGTCTTGATACGAACAATCTCCCCAGAGTAGAGAAATTGTTTCCTTTGAACAGTTCTGCTTTGACGTCGTTGTTATCTTTGTTCTTTGATCTTTGTTCTTTGTGATGGTAGTGCTAGTATGTTGTTGTTGTCTGCATCAGGTCTGCTTCGTTACTCCAGTGTCTCCATGTCTTTCTCCAACATGCTCACACGCTCTTTAACGTTGGATTTTAGTACTGATAAAGTTCTCTTAGTCTTTAAACTTTGTAGATTCTTTGACTTTGACGAAGAATCATTCTGCCTTTGTGTTGCCTTTTGAGAGAACTTCAATTAGTGATGATGTTGGTATGAGCATGTGAAGAATCTGCATGATCGATCCGCTCGAGCTTCCATAAGAAGAAAACATAAGAAGGGTTAGTGATAAGCGGATTCCAGACTTACAAGTTTGAACTTTGAGAGTGTTAATGACATAGTATGAAAACACAACTCGATTCTCATAATGGTTGTTCTGAACCGGAGTCCCACAAGTGAGATAACGCGATGTGCACCAAGTACATCTGATTCGAGATGAGTCATTGAGGTACACGAAGCATCACCTCACGATCGTAGACCGTTTGAGACACACTAAGCGTAATCCACGGGAGTTACGAAGTGACTGCTTGTCGGGGCATTTGATGTTGACCACGGCAGGAGTTTCCATTCAATCACCGAGGATCACATATGTGAACCTCTCATAAATATTCTCGACAGTTGCTAAGATATGTGAAGGACACGATAATATATCACTTGCTTTCTTATTGTTAAACAATAGCGATGAATTGTCAAGTGTACCTAAGAGATCTTTTGATGAATCTCATGGCTCTAGACTCAATAGTGCACTTTGGTTTTCTGAGCGGAGACTAGGAGAGGGTCTCCTTCTTCAATACCGGCAATCTCTAAGAAAGCCGATAGTTTACGTAGGGTTCCCTGTGAGAATGAAACAAGCACATTGGGAGGCGGGTGGCTAAGAAGGTTTAGTGCATGCGTCCTTTGGGTCCATAACGACTTTTATATTCAATACCGGTGTCATCTAGTGACGACCAAGTAGCATATGAATTGAACCCGATTATGCGCCCTAAGTTGAATAATCTTGGAGGCTATTTCTTTTCACCCTTTTCTTTGCTTTTCTTTTAATTCTTCAACTCCTTCTTCTCTCGATTCTCATTTTCTCCTTTTTATAATCATACCTAAGGACTTCTAAGTACTAACTATTTGTGATGTCCTTGGGTAGATCCCTCCGACTCTGGCGGATCATAGGACAATTATTCTAACCTTAGTCACCTTATAACTCCATGACTAACCTATGTTGCCATAAAACCATTTTCCTAAAATCTCTCAAAGTGTTTGTGAATGAAAACATTTTTATCTTTGTGAGAGTTTTATCTTTAGCGAAATACTCCCCCCTACACGTGCTTAAGTGTTTAGACAGAAATTTGCACGGTGAGAGAAGAGCGCGCACTTTTGAATTGATCGACTCAAGATAGACAATCCCCCATGAGACACGGTTATGTTGCATAGTTAAAGAGTTACATTGTCAGCTTTTAGGTGACAACTAGCTCTAATAACTGCCTTGAAGGTGTGGACAAACCTCGAAAGGTTGTCAAACCCATCAAAGTTCATGTCTATCAAGAGCTTCTCGAATAGGTACAATCTAGTCGGATAAGTCTAGGAAGACAAATCTTTTTGATTTATGATAGTTCAGAGTTCGTCAATTCATGGGTTAAGTCTTATCACACGAAGATTCAAGTAGCAAATCAACATATTTCTTATCACAATAATTTTCTCCCCCTAAAAAATGGCATATAAATGTTATTTTTGATAACGTTTTGATATTAAATATGACCATTTCGAGTTTTATGGGAAGATTTCCACGAAGAACATTTTGTTTGAACAAATATTTTAGCAAATACTCCCCCTCAACAAGTAATACTAACTTTTGAGGTTTTGAAAACGTAAGGGAAGTACTTGTTCTTTTGAGTAAAACTTTGAAAAATGAAAGTTTTGATAAGTTTTACTCAAAAGTAAACTTTCACTCCTTTTATAAGGATTGTGCAATCAAGCGTACCACGTGGTCCTTTCATTACAAGAACGGGTTGTATCTTGTGATGTGTGCACAAGCCATTGTCATTAAATAATCACACATCCAAATCAATATAGAATCTTGAAAGCAGTTTAAGGGGTACCGAAGTCCGGCAATATTTCCGGGAATGCGAGCAGGCGTTGATAGCTGTGAGTGAAATCATGGACGACCACCTACGAAGCTCTCGAGTTACGGCGGTCCCTTTGTACAACCTTTCATCGATCCGAGTGATGATCCTCTTCACATCCCGTTTTCACGAGAATTCCATCTCTTCTTCGACCCGATGCCTTCATGTATCTCCTTTAACCGATAAGCTAACCCATCCCCGACCTTCTTGGTGTGTGATCCCCAAACTTATGAAGATCTCTACACGCCATCAGCGATTGCGTTGTAGTTCACTACGGTAAACTACTCGAATGGTTTCTTGACGAGTGTATTGTGGGCTGGTTGATGTCGGGAAGTTCTAGGCGAGGTCAGTGAGGTTGACACGAGTTTGATATGATTCAACGACAAGTTGTAAATCTTCTACGTTCTGGATCACTATGCTTCGATGAAGATGAGCAAGGACTTGATGTATTCACGTTGAATTTTAGTCGAGAATTGTCTCATTCTTCCACGTACCTTGGCAAGATCTGGATCTTCAATGTCGCCGAGAGACAAGTTACGAAAGTCCGCTTCACGTAATTCATAGTCCCTTTCGTCTTGTCTTTTGACCACGGCGGTCTTGAGGAAGGTGTATTCCCATTTAGGCGAAAGAGTGACATGCTTAACAAAGAACGATCCCTTTATCCTTGTACACTTCATGTTGAGACTTTCGAACACGCGACTTTTGTAGTAGATTCGTCGGCGTTCCGCCAATGGTGAATCCGTACATTGCATCAATGTCATACCGTTCCACACTGTTGGAAAACATGTGGGTAGCCTTTTCTTCGATGACTATGCGGTTGGAGTATATGGCTGCTGGGAACGGAAGTGTAAGTGATGTAGCATATTTCTTTGAACCATCGCTACCGTGTAGAAGAAATTCCAAATCATTGTTGAAGAAGTATCGGAATGGGATCTTAGGTTGATCTGGTTGGCCAATCATTGGTAAAGGTTTAGACCAATCGGTGTAGTATGGAGCCTTGTCTCTTCTGGTGAAGTCGATGTTTGCTTCAGGGTTGAGCCAATCAATGTTGTTAGACATGGCTCGTGCTATGTTTTCAAGGTGATTGATAAGGTTTTAAAAGGTACCATTTTGAGGGTCATTTTAGTCCTTATTTGATCACTTTTGTATCCGTTATTGCTTAATATCGTTCCTTTTCACTTTTTAGGTCTCTTGAAGGCAAAATCTTTGGAATGGCACTTATTTGGACGAAAAGGCGCGAATATATGAAGAAAATGGCTAAAGTCAAAATCGAGACACTCACATTGCTTTGAAATTAAAAGCGGCGGCGTCGGTGCTAATGGCGACGCCGTCCCAAAATTTTGTGACGGTCCGGAACCCAAACTCGTATTTTCAAGCGGCGGCGTCCGGTTGTAAAGAGTAGGCCGTCGCTACTCGGGACGGCCTAGATGCAATCCGACGACGTCGGAAGTGAAGAGGACGGCGCCACGGACATAAGGTGACGCCGTCGCAAGGTTAACGTGGCCAAGGCGAAACCCTAATGGCGGCGACACACGGCGTCACGAAACATAAGGTGACGCCGTCGCATATGTAATCTTATATATAGAATCCGAATTTTCGGTTTTAGGAGAGTCTTTTGGGTGAAAACCTAAAACCAAACCTAAGGTGTCTTATACGAGTATTTTAGGGTTTTAAACCCTATCTTACATCAAGATAAGTCTTTACTTCATTAATTCAATTATGTCTTTGATTATTTGTGTGTATGCTTGCATGTTCTCCATGTTCGGCTAATTTATTTGTGTGTTTGCTTAGGAAGTATGAAACTTAATTATTGAATATTGATTGGTTGTTTCTTATCTTAGTTGATTAATGATCTAGTAATGCGATAGGTCATTCGTTGTGTATAATGCTTGATTCATCTTTGTGAACCTTAGAATATAATTACGAGTAGTTGTAGGCTAAACCATCCAAAGAGTGCCTTAGAGTAGGGTTTATCATCCCTAGTGGGTTTGTAGGCGAGACCCTTTGGTAAGTTCAAAGAGTTAGGGAGAAACGCATACCCTACAACTTTAGACACACAAGCGCAACTAAGAATAAGGCGTGACAACTCAACCATCAATAGGAGATAATTAAGGAGTAATACAACCTAAGTAAACACATCTTTAAACTATCATACGAGCACACATTAATTAGACATAGACTCCCACAACCTTAGTTTAGATAATTAGATAATAGTAGAGTAATCGGTGAAATACCAACCCCCAAATCCAATACCGAGATTAGTACCTTTTCATTTCATAAAATATAAAAGATAAAAATAATCTTCCTCAACCTTAACCTTAGCGTAGTAACTCCTTACTAGCATTCCTATTCCCAGAGAGCGATATCAATACCCGTGGCTTACCCTAATTACTACTCGCAGCGATTAGGTTCACCGCCTGGGGTGTTATAAAACTTGCTCGAAGAAAGGAAGTTTCCTTGACCCCGACGACGCGTGTGGCGTTATCAAGTTTTAGCGCCGCCGCCGGGAATAGAATAGCTAGTTAGTAGTCCACCTCGTTTAGGTTCTTTGCTTGATTCCTATCAAGTAAATTTTCTCATTTTAGCTTTCTCTTAGTCTATCCCCTTCTTCGTAACCTTTGTTCGTAACCATTTTCATTGACTATTCGTTAGCCGTTATGGAGAGCGAATCGCCAAAACTTTCACCCAATCAGCGAAATCTACTACATAATCTACCCTTTCAACTCCAAAATGAGATCTTGAGGTTCCGGCAACATCATGATGAATCCTTTCTGAGGCATGGACTCGAATTAAATATTTATTACAAAAATTCCTTTATCATGGTATTGACTTACTGTTTCCACTACAATTGTTTTACACTCGTATCGCCCACGAAACCCAAAGGAGACTTGATATGTAGCGGATGGGGATATTTGGGGATGTGGTGTTCGAATTGCATGGGAAACCTTTGAGATTCACGCCCAATTTAGAAGTGGAACATGGGACCCAAAAAGCGAATCTTTAGACATATTTTCAATTTGGAAACTTGATTCGGAAAGGTTGTTTAGGAAGGAGATGATTAGAGTTGAGGTACCAAGGTGCATGTCATGGTTGGCGCTACCACGGTACAAAATGAATACATAGGTGATCTTGATAAGATGGAGGATAGAGTAGAAAATCCAATCCCATCGGATAACCCACAAGTCCTACCATCACTTGAGAAACACACACCGCCTATGACTTACCGGAAGTAGTAGAAGAAACTATAGGAACCCCAATAAAGGTAGAACCTTTGGATGACCACAAGTAGTGGATGTGGGTTTGAGCAGCTTGTAGTGATGACCTTTCTTAGCCTAAAGAAGTTCCTAGTTTTGATGAGCAGAGCCTCAGCGAAACCCTTACCCAATTTTCCGTCTTTAGATGTGAATCTTGGAATTGAATTAGGCTCCAATCCACCCATCAAAATAGATAGTCCGGGTAGTTGCTTGATAAAAGTGGTAGACTCTAGGCCATGTAGAGTGGAAGCTAATATAGGAGTAACCCATGACCTTACACGCTTATATCACCCATTCATGGTTGATAACAAGAAACATTATGGGTTTAAACCGGGTTTATTAGGTCAAGATGGATCCTTAACTAAGAATCTTTTGAAGTTGATAGAAGATGATCCATTTTTAGGAGGAAGATTTGATTCACCCGCTACACCAATAGACTTAGGTAAGGTTATAATGAATGGAGCACACTCTTTTGAGCATATAAATCACCCATCACCCTCTCCTCACGTAGCAAATTTCCACCCTAAGGGTGTGTATTGCTACTATCACCCGCACTTAAACTTAAGTGTAGGAAAAACTTCCCCTTTATCTGCTAAATAAGGGTAGAGTCAGGCTCGTGAATCGAACAAAAACAAGCGCTTCTTGGGAGGCAACCCATGTGTATTTGTTTTTCATTTTCATTTGTGTGTCGTATATCTTTTATTAATTGTTTATTCTCATGTTTGAATTTGTAAAAATGCTTTATTTTGTCTTTAACCTCGTCTTAATTACATATAAAGGTATTTTACATAAGGGATAAGTGTAGGGAGGATTACACACGTAATTAAAAGAAACGTGAACATGAGAATTACAATTATTTAAAAGATATATATGTGTGTTTGTTAGAGTCAAATGCTTGTATCGAGTCATAATGGATGTTTTGAAAATTTTCCAGTTCTAAAGATGTAAATTTTCGAATTTTTTCAATAAATGAGACCGGTTTTGTCGGGATAACTTTGGCGTCGGGAAGGAGTAAAACATCAGTTACTTATTTCTCGTTTTCGAGCTACTTATAAATTTTGGAATTTTCGGTCTTAATTTTCTTAGAAATTCAGCAAACATCCATTCCACAAGCATTATATCCTAGTTTAAATCGAGTCTTATATATATTATTACACTTGATTTTCTGCGAAGGTTTCGTTTGTTTTCTTCAAGTGTGCGGGTTTAGTTTGTCAAGAAGAAATTACATAAGATTGGGAGGAGCTTTTCATAATAATTCTTCTTGAAAAGGATTTAACCACCACTTTACACGGATCCTACCGAGCTAATCGGGAGTATTAGTTTCTTTCGTTTTAATTACCTTCTTTTATCATAACTTTGATACTTTGGGGAACATTGGGGACAATGTTCGGTTTAAATGTAGGGAGGAAAATAAAGCGGAACTTTGAAACTATGCTTATCCTTGACTATTTCTTTGTGTCAATTGTGATTGTGTAATAAACATGAGAAAATGTCGGTTAGGGTAATTTTGGCACCCAATTTAAAATTTTTTATGACATATAGGAGTGGGCCATTAGTCTTAACAAAAGCGTCTCATGGATAGGAAGTTGCATGACTAGCACAAAAACCCTTTACCACCCAAATTCCACCAAAATGTGAGGATCGCCCTTAGATTAGTAGGAATTGAAGCATTCATCTTCAATGCTTAGAGTGTGAACCGGTAGTATATTAGATTCTAGAACTTGTTTTGTGATGCATTCCGAGATCGCAAGTGAGGCTACACTTGTGTAGTTAGGAATAACTAAATGATAAGAGGCATTAGGATAACCCTTGTTTGATACATGTAATATAATTACTTCTTCCATATCGGTTGAGTAATTCCCCACACCCTTTGCGTTGTACTCATTTTAGTACACGATACCCTAGTTAACCCCTCGAGCCTATCCTTTTCGCGGTTCTCGTGATGTTTGGTTTTCGGAATATCAATGAAAGCATTGTTTACACTCCACCCCAAATATACACCCAAATCGCCTTAGCCTACCCCTTATGCACTCACTTTTAGTGCAAATGTTTATTATCACCCCAAACCCTTAGTTCAATTATCTAGTTGCTTGCATAAGTTGCTAAGTCGAGTCATATCCTTTGTATACGCTTTGGGACGATTGGGATTCATGGGAAAAGTTATAGTTTATGAAATGATGGGAAGGGGCGTTAAAATTCAAATTCCTTTGTTTGCATAATAATGTACCCCAAGTGTTTTGATCTTTTCAAATCGGGTCAAATTAGTGTTAGAGTAATAAAAACTCAAGTGTGGGATATGCCTATAAATCCCTAGTATTTTGATGTTATCGTAGAGGATGGTAGAGTAAAAATGTATGAAAAAAAAAAAAAAAAAAAAAATCGGAAAAAATTAGAAAAAGAAAAAAAATAGAGTAAAAAAAAAAAAAAAAAAAACCATACGGGCTACCATCCTACATCTATCCTTTAAATTTATGTTTGTTTATTTCGTTACTAAAGGTTTAGAGTGTCGAGTCTTGGCTTAGCAACGCCATTCTTCGTATGCATTTAACATAGAGATTTTTGACTTACCACCACTAAATAGCCTATCCCACCAAACCCTTGTTTCCTACCGTAAGCCTAACATTACAACCCTTTAAAAGACCTCTTTGATAGTCTTTCCTAGGTGCTTACGCCAAAGCAATGAAGGTTTGATCTATTCTCAAGCCTATGGTAATCTATGTACTAGGACCGGTTAATGAGTGTTTATCTTCCATTTCTATTTGTTATATTTCATATATACACCGAGAGAGATGTGAGTATCCAAACACCCCATGTGAGGTGCTAGTATGTATTCCGTGCTTGTTATGACTTTTTGGGCTTATATGTGTTGTGGACCGTTTTGAATTAATGCTTCATGACCCCTAACTTATAAATTAATTGGCTAAAAGCACATTTGCTTGAGGACAAGCAAATAACAAGTGTAGGGATATTTGATAAGGTTTTAAAGGTACCATTTTGAGGGTCGTTTTAGTCCTTATTTGATCACTTTTGTATCCGTTATTGCTTAATATCGTTCCTTTTCACTTTTAGGTCTCTTGAAGGCAAAATCTTTGGAATGGCACTTATTTGGACGAAAAGGCGAATATATGAAGAAAATGGCTAAAGTCAAAATCGAGACACTCACAGTTCTTTGAAATTAAAAGCGGCGTCGGTGCTAATGTAGCAACGCCGTCCCAAAATTGTTGTGACGGTCCGGAACCCAAACTTCGTATTTTCAGCGACGGCGCCCGGTTGTAAAGAGTAGGCCGTCGCTACTCGACGGCCTAGATGCAATCCGCACGACGCCGGTCAAGAGGATGGCGTCACGGACATAAGGTGGCGCCGTCGCAAGGTTAACGTGGCCAAGGCGAAACCCTAATGACGGCGACACGGCGGCGTCACGAAACATAAGGTGACGCCGCCGCATATGTAATCTTATATATAGAATCCGAATTTTTCGGTTTTACGAGAGTCTTTTGGGTGAAAACCTAAAACCGAACCTAAGGTGTCTTGTACGAGTATTTTAGGGTTTTAAACCCTATCTTACATCAAGATAAGTCTTTACTTCATTAATTCAATTATGTCTTTGATTATTTGTGTGTATGCTTGCATGTTCTCCATGTCCAAGCTAATTTATTTGTGTGTTTGCTTAGGAAGTATGAAACTTAATTATTGAATATTGATTGGTTGTTTCTTATCTTAGTTGATTAATGATCTAGTAATGCGATAGGTCATTCGTTGTGCATAATGCTTGATTCATCTTTGTGAACCTTAGAATATAATTACACGAGTAGTTGTAGGCTAAACCATCCAAAGAGTGCCTTAGAGTAGGAGTTTATCATCCCTAGTGGGTTTGTAGGCGAGACCCTTTGGTAAGTTCAAAGAGTTAGGAGAAACGATACCCTACAACTTTAGACACACAACGTGACTAAGAATAAGGCGTGACAACTCAACCATCAATAGAAGATAATTAAGGAGTAATACAACCTAAGTAAACACATCTTTAAACTATCATACGAGCACGCATTAATTAGACATAGACTCCCACAACCTTAGTTTAGATAATTAGATAATAGTAGAGTAATCGGTGAAATACCAACCCCCAAATCCAATACCCGAGATTCGTACCTTTCCATTTCATAAAATATAAAAAGATAAAAATAATCTTCCTCAACCTTAACCTTAGCGTAGTAACTCCTTACTAGCATTCCTATTCCCCAGAGAGCGATATCAATACCGTGGCTTACCCTAATTACTACACTACAGCGATTAGGTTCTTGCCTAGGGTGTTATAAAACTTGCTCGAAGAAAAGGAAGTTTCCTTGACCCCGACGGCGTGTGTAGCGTTATCGGTGATATTCAACTTCAATAGCACTTTCATTTGTCTTTGAGTAGTTGAAAGGCTTCATTCTTGATTTGTTTCAACTCGATTTCGCCATCTTCTTAACTTGGAACTTTTCTTGCGGTAACTTAGCATGCTCCAACGCACGACCTTCTACCATATCCGGATCATCGGTTAGAGAGGAGTAGCATCAACAAGTGTAGAGAACCAATCATACTCGGTGTCGTCTTCGTCTAGCCATGAGGCGACATCACCTTAAGCGTCTTCTTCTTTTTCTTTGGCCTTGATGAGGATGATGGTTTCTTTGTTGAAGCGGGAGAGGTGGGTTGTTGTTGGGGCTCGGGGACTTCCTCATCATCACCACCGGTATACTCAAGTGATCACCGGTTTTCTCTGCTGGGTGGTAACTCGAGTCTGAGGTTTGTTAGTAGAAGAGCGTGGAGGAGATCGTTGTTGAGATGGAGTCGTGGATTGGAGGTGGCATGGAGGATGATTCTCGAGACTTCTTTGAACGTTTAGGTTCGTTATTTTATCCTTATCTTTATCTTCATCTTCTCTTGGACGTTTAGGCCTTTGAGCTTCTTCTCGCATCTTTGATTTGAGTTGGTATTCGGCAATGCTTCAAACAATTTACCTTCGTAGAAGTAAATGTTGCAAATCGTTTAGACATTTGAGTTACCGACACGGAAACCAATTCAAAGATCCGAGAACACTATAGGACGATGAGGGTTAATTGTTACGATTATAGGTGTTGATCTTATAGTTGCTTGGCCAAATGCATCGATTTGGATAGAGTTGTCATTGAACATCTCTCTTTTCACGGGAACTTTATCGAGTAGGCCGATGAGTATAGCCCTTAATCATCTCGTTCGATTACCCTTGGACATCACGTTGCATGAACTTACGGATATACTCCCATTCATTATACATCTTTTCTATCTCGTCATGAAGATGTTTGATGTTGTCGTGAGTATATCTAACTTTTATTGGTCACATCTTTCTCCCCGACCGCTTGACAGCGGCTTTAACAATCTTTGTCTTTGCCCGAGATATCCAAGAGTCGGTTGGTTTCTTCTGATTTGGATGTGGATCCGGTTGTTCCTTTGGATGGTGGGGTGAAGAGTGAGAAGGCGAATCGATGATGAGGAGTCGTGAGGTGATTCGGGGTCCTTAGGAGGTTGAAGTTTCCTCCTTAGAGCGAGTAGGACCGTCAAGAAGATAATCATCATAATTCAGCCGTCATCTTGTCAGTTAGCCTTTACTTGACTGAATCCGGCCTCTTCATCCGCTGGCTTGAGTGTAGCCTCTCCATCGACTTTTCTTTCTCGGACTTTTCCTTTTACGGTTCCTTAAAGTCGTAATCAATAGAATCCTCAGCGCTTTTGTTGTTGCTCAAGAGTGGTGGCACCGGTTCCTTATTGGGTTGATTAACCGCATCGTGAATTGGTGTAGATTGGACACCACCACTCGACCCTCAGGGCCACGCATTTTTCTTTGTTCGAACTCTTTTGCGTGTTGGAGTCTTATGATTTTGAACTTCTTCCCGTAGTCGATTATCGGTGGCTCTTCATATGAGCTTTCTTCTTCATGCTCAAATCTTGGAGTTTTCCTTTGCCTTGGTCGACTTTTTGGTGGGAGGTTTAGCTCTTGTTTGAGTGTCATCAATTGCGAGTTTGAGTAGGTGACCTCTTCGTGCGATTCATTTCCTCGAGCTTTCATCCACTAGCTTTGTTTGCGGTTCGGACTTGGGAATAGGAATAGGAATAGCTTCCTTAGAGGAACTATCCTTTTGAGTGTAGGTTTCCTCTTGGGAACTTTCTTTGACTCTCGGTGCTTGTAACACTTCCCGCACTACCTCTTACGGTTTTCTTTGTAGGTGTACCGGCGGACTTTTCATCGAGAAAACCTACTTTGCCTTCTTCAACTGCTACGGATATCGTTTATGCAGTACAATTGTTTGATACCATCGGTTATAAGGTGATCCGGCGATCTTGCACCTTGTTTCTTTGTTGTAGAGTCCTTAATCGGCGAGAGTGCGGGCTCATACAACATGGAGTGTTGTTTGGGGTCATCGAGTCTCAAGGAATATCGAGGATTATACCCTAGAGCTCGTTGGATCAACAGTTTGGTATATCCGATATACGGGATTTTGGTGCCAAGCTTTTAAGGAATGACATCATGTCGTCCCATGTCGAGCTTCAACTTCAATGTGTTTCATGTTGATCAAAGCCCAAAAGATCTCGTAGTTCCACGAGCTTGGGATGCTCGTAACCACTATCACGCCCGAGCGGATTTGGTGATGATGATGTGAGGGTTCTCCATGGTGAGGAATATTCTTAAGATCCACGTATGAATGCTTTGTGATTACTCACGTAGCTTCGTCATAACCAATGTCAATCATGAATTGCGAACGACCTCTTCGGTTGGTGTGGCATTGTATTCGGTTGGCTCGATGGCGGAATGAGAAGAACAACCCTTAAGTCTGCTGGTGTGATGGTGACTTGTTTGTGGTTGGCGTCATCGTCACACGACATTTTGACCTTTGATCTTTTGCATTGTATGCGAGGCGGTGAATGTAGATCTTGACCTTTGTAGCGTAATTGGTGAGCATGTTACGATAAGGGTGGTTCTTCGAATGTCCACGACTATTAAGTAAGAAGACTACGGCGAGTTGAGACAATCAAAATCAACACGAAGGTTGTTCTTTCCTATCTTCATCGGATAGCCATTAGGGAAGATATCTTCAATGGTGAGAACGTTTGGTGCTTCCACGTTTTGCATTTGAGCGTCCATGTCGTGATCTGAAAGATATTTAGCCAAAAGAACCAACATATCGAAAGACATTGCGTTAGTCAACAGATGGTTTTATTGTCCAATTATTGAATGTGATATGTCGATGATTGTTATGAGCCCAATGTCACTTGTTTGTCCAATAGTTCAAAGACGTCGTGATAAGTTTCGTGAGTTGATTAATCTTCAAGTTTTAAAGTCTATGTTTTCACTTATTTTTCACAACTTATTAAACATTTAAGCTTATTAGTGACATTATTGGTTTCGTGGCGTTATGATTTATTTATTTACAAGTTTGCACGCGTAACAATTCATAATTAAGATTAAAACTAGGCTTTAGGCGTAGAAATGGCAAGCTTATGCTTAAACATGAGTGATTATACGCGTAAACGAAAGCTTATGCATAGGTTCTTGACTTACGTGTAAGAAATATTATGCGTAGGAAAAGAGGGCCTTATGCGTAGAGCTTACGCGTAAGCGTATAAGGAACCTTACGCGTAAGCCTTACTCGTAAGAGTCAACCTTATGCGTAGAGGTTACTGTTTACGCATATCCTTCACAGGATACGCGTAGTCCCCAATGTAGAACCTTACGCGTAAACGTTACGCGTAAGATTTCTCTTACGCATAACATGCTACGCGTAAGGTGATCCTTAAGCGTAGATTGTAAGTAACCTTGATTCTGAATTTTCAAGCGTAGAAAACCTGAAATAAGTTCATCTTAACATCAACATTAACATCTTCATTCAATTCCTTTCAGATTTGAGCATGTAAACTTATTAAGACAGTTATGCGAAGAACATACTTTATGCGTAAGACTTAAAACCCTAAGGCTCAATTTTTACGTGTAAGTTATCTAGCCATAGGAATTGCACCAAAATGATTCTGGGATGTCTAGGAAGCCTATTGAGTTGTTCTATCCAAGTTTTAACATCAAACTCTAAGCGAATAAAAAATACCCAAATTATAAGAACATAAACCCTAATTCTTAATAAACTAGCAATTAATGTTACTGGGTTGATTCTGAGCCTAGATATGATCAATTTAACATGAACACAACCTCATTCAACTACCTATACAACCAGAAACACTCTCATATGAAAATACCCAATTTCACGCATAAACCCTAGTTTTCAAAATCAATTAATTCGTGTATCTGGGTGTGTTTTAATGATAGAAATGGAATCATTGATGTTAGAGAAACGTTTTGACACACTCATTTTAACCATAAACACACAAACTTGATTGTGTGTTCATACGCTTATGCGTAGAACACAAAATCAATCCTAGATAAAATTTTAGCCGTTAGATTTCAAAACGATTTAAAACCATTGCTTAGAAAGTTACAAGGAATGATTTTCCACTTACAAATTGATGATCAAACAGACGGATTTGATGGTCGATTTTTATGCGTAGGATTAAGGTGGTTGAGATATTAAATGTTGTAATAAATGAGAAGTAATGGTTTGGTGAGGGTGTTTTGTTAAAAAATACTTTTGCATTTTGACACAATTAGTCCCTGCACCTTTACCATTTACATCTCATGCCCATAACTTCCATTTTTGGTTACCAAATGACGGATATTTGGAAAGAAATTTGACGACACTCCCACTCGACTTAAGAAATAATGAAATTTTATAAATTTTAGTCCAGGAGTGTCGATGAAACCGAAATGTGACCACCATTCTTAAAAAACAACCATGATAAGGTAACATGCAAGTACAAGGTTTTATGAGACCGTAAAATATTTGCATTCTCCCTTAACACTTGATCGTAAAATACTAAATTTTGAAAGATAAGAGTGTTGACGGAAGATTTGTACTTGCCATGTTAAAAGAAATATAGATAGAAGAATATTTTTGTTGTTTTATCCGATTTTATATTTTGTATTTTGTTTTGAAAAATATTTACAAAAGAAGTTTTGGTGTTTGTTGGTTTTAAGAATGTTTTAAGATTTCATCGAGTTCCTCTTGAGTCAAACACCGCATACCAATCCGGTGGACCAACTCATTAAACCTAGCGAGGAGCTAAGGCTTTGGTGAGAAGATCGCCAATTGGTATTCAAGTACCCACAAAGTATAATTCAAGCTGCACTGCTCCACGTGGTCCTTGATGAAATGATATTGAAGATCGATGTGCTTTGATTTGAATGTTGTCTTGAGTTGCACGAGATCACAATAGCACCGATTGTCGCGATAAATCGGGATTTTGTCAAACACGTAACCATAGTCTTTGAGTTGTGTTCTCATCCAAATGACTTGAGCACAACACGCCGACATGGCTACATATTTCCTTACATTGAGGAGAGCAATGTACAATCTGCTTCTTTGATCGCCATGACACTAGTTTATCACCAAGAAATTGTAATGCTCAGGAAGTACTTTTCCGTGAATCTAAGCATCTGCGTGGTCATTCGAAAAGCTATTAGTTGTAACAAAATCCTTCGGATACCGGATCCTAAATTAATGGTTCCCTTGATGTATCGGAGGATTCTTTTAGCCTTAGAGAGGTGGGTTTCATTGGTCTCGACCGGTAACGGGAGCAAATATATACGACAAACACAATATCGTGAACTGCTAGTCGTTAGATACATGAGAGACCCAATAATACTACGGTATTTGGTAGGGTCCACCAATTTCCATGTAAATCGCGTCTAGCTTCTTGGTATGAGCCATTGGTGTGGCATAGGTGTCCGCTTTGCATTCCAAATTTGTTTAACAATTCAAGGGCATATTTGGACTGGCTCAAGAAAATACCACGGGGGGATTGGTGAACTTGCATTCTGAGAAAGAATGTGAGTTCACCCATCATTGACATTTCAAAATGTTTTGTCATTAATTTTGCAAAAGCATTTGAGTATTTTAAGTGTGTTGACCCAAAAATGATGTCATCCACGTAAATTTGAACAATTAAAATGTGAGCCCCGTGATATTGTATGAAAAGTTTAGGATTGACCGAACCTTTGGTGAATTTATTGGCAATGAGGAAG
This sequence comes from Chrysanthemum lavandulifolium, assembly GCA_022545495.1. NCBI lineage: Eukaryota > Viridiplantae > Streptophyta > Magnoliopsida > Asterales > Asteraceae > Chrysanthemum > Chrysanthemum lavandulifolium. The sequence goes on from CM040238.1 coordinate 145,571,843, forward strand.
GATGATAACTTATCGTACCACGCCCTTGGAGCTTGTTTGAGACCGTCTGAGCTTTGTTCGGTTTGTAGGCGTGGTTCAGAACTCGTAATCAACGAATCCTTCGGTTGGTCGACATAAACTGCTTTTCAATTGACCATTCGAGCGCGTTTTGACGTCCATCCGAAAGACCGTTATATTCATATGAGTCGCGAACGCGAAAGATCCGAACGACCTCAAGGCGAGCAACCGGAGCGAATGATTCTTGAAAGTCAATACCTCTTCCGCCGATAACCCTTAGCTACCGGGCGTGACTTGTTTCGATTACGTTCCTTGACATCCAATTTGTTCTTCCAAATCCATTTTAGACCAATGACATAGACCCTATTGGTCTTTCAACTAGTTCCCATACTTCATGACGTTTGAATTGGTTGAGTTCTTCTTGCATGGATTCAATCCGATTATCTTTTGTCATTGCGTCTTTAATGTTTTAGGCTCAGTTGGCGGGCGGTGGTGAATAAATGCAATGTTCACCATCCGTGTGAAGACGTTGTCTTATTACGTTGGTTGATTCGGGTTACCAATAATATTCGCAAAAGGATGGTCTTTTGTCCAACGATGTGTAGAGGTTGATGTTGGTATACATTATGCGATTTTGAGGATTCAAATGGCTTGTAGATGATTCCGCGACATCGGTGCGGCAGTTTCATTAGCAAGCGGGTTAAAGAACGCATTTGGATCAAAATCTGCGGTGAGGGTACTTCATTAAGAACATCGGCGGTGGTTCGGCGTCGTTGGAAGCAGTTTGTTCAATCGTTGTTGTAGAGTCAATGTGGTGGTGCTTCAATGATGAGTTATTGTAGCAGTGTATCGGTATAAGAGTATGATCGGGTTGAGCGGTGAGCAATGGATACACCGAGTCGTTCATCAATGTCATCACTAAGCAGTGAGCAAAGAGCTTTTCCATTTGTTGACGAGTAAGTCGGGGCTTGGCTCGGTGATGATGGGGTTTGAGGAAGTTAAGCGGTTGTGACGGGTTCCAACTGTTATGCTCGAAGCCATTTATGTAAGTTCATCGAAATTTGCATGAATCGTTTCCATAACCTGCTTTTGTCTGACGATTCGGATCGGAAACCCTTAGAATTTTCACAATATCCTATAAAGACTCAATGTCGACTTTGGCTTTGAGCTTTCCAAAGTCATCACGATCATTATTTGGGTAGCAAAGGATCCAAATACATGAAAGTGTTTGAGATTCGGTTTATGGTTGTGGATAAGCTCAAAGGTGTTTTGTTGTGGCGTTTGTAATCATTGAATGATTTTGAGTATAGCATGCGTTGATACGACACGCCTCAAGCAATCTAGAAGTTTAGCATTGATTAACATTGTTCTTGCAGCTTCCACTAACGTACGGTTTCGTCTTTCAACAACTCCGTTTTGTTCTGGTGTACGTGCAATAGATGTCTAATGCTCAATTCCCACTTTCTCATAAAATTCTCAAAGAGTTTGGTTCACAAATTCAGTTCCTTTGTCTGTTTTGATTTGGCGGACGGTGTTCCGGAGCTGAACTTGAATTTTCGTGAGAAAGGTGATGATCATCTGTGGAGCTTGATCTTTACTTCGAAGAAAGTAGACCCAAGTCCATCGTGTAGTCATCGACAATTACCAAGATGTAGCGTTTGCCATTAATCGTTTGCATGCGCATCGGGCCACACAAATCCATGTGAAGAAGATGAAGCATATGCTGAGAGATGTGTTCCACCTTTGAAGGAAAATGAGCACGAGTTCTTTTCCCTTGTTCACAAGTAGAGCAAAGGTGGTCTTTAGAATACCGAAATCTCGGGAGACCTTCAACAAGTTTGTGTCGAGCAAGGTTGGTGATGGTTTGAAAGTTTAAATGTGAGAGACGACGGTGCCATAGCCAAGATTTTGTAGATATAGCCTTTGAGAGTATATAGATGGGAGATGAAGCAACCATGTCTTGCATTGAGATAGTGTCTGAGACTAGAACCTGAGAGCCGAGACATAAGATCGTTTCCTTATAGATCACGAATGAAACAAGTTTTCTCCCGAAAAGCAACTTCCAAGTCTCCATCACGTAATTGACCGATCGAAAAGAGATTGTGACGAGGCCTTCCACATAATAAACCCCGCTAATTTTGATATTGCCATTGATATAATCTCCGTAGCCCATGATAGCTGCGAAGTGATCATTCCCGAATCTGACAGTGCCAATGAACTTTGCAATAAAGTTTGATAGCAGTTTAAGATTGCCTGTCATGTGTCGGGAACATCCGCTATCAACAATCCAAAGGGTGATCTGTATCACCTACATTACAAACAGACGACACATATGGAATAGAAGTAGATGTGGAACCCGAAATGTTAGAGGGTTCCGAAGCAGTTATAGTAGAAGTACACACATCAATGATTTTAGGTATCCATTTAAATCCTAGTGTATTATTGATGAGTGCCTTTTTACTCATCGTTTTTACCCACCTAAGACCACAAAATGAACAAAACACCCAAATCGCTCAAAATATGTTAAAATATCCTCGAGTGTGTTTTATGTCTGCGGTACAAAAGGATTGAAATCGAGCAAAACGAGCCGAAATCGAAAATGGCAAATTCAGGTCCACAAGTTTCACAATTAGCAAAATGGTCCTACATTATTTGAGTTTTACAAGTTTGGCCTTGGATTATATTTTCGTAAATACATGAGTGGTCCCTGGATTTTCGGATTTTACACCTTTGGTCCCTAAAATACACTTTGGATCAAATTGTAATCCTAAACTTAATAACTACCCAAATCATAAACCCAACCCAAGCCCAATCCTAACCCGGTCCAGTCCAATACCCTCTACCCTAATACCCGGTCAAAGAAGTTAACACCCCACTCTTTTCTTCTTCCTTCTTTTCCCGCCCTGTCACACAAACCCCGAAACACAACAAATAAAAATCTCTCCAACCCAAACACTCAATCCCCAACAATCCCTTTTACCCATCCAATCCCAAATTCCCAACCCACTCACTTCCTTCCCCAAGAACAAGTCACATGTTGCCCATGACACCTTGTCAATCCAAAGGAAAAAAGCCTCTCCAAACGGCTCAGATTGACTCAATGGTTGGGATCAATTCAAGAAAGCACACAGTTGGTTTTTGGATTGTTTGTCTCACATAACAAGCACAGAAGCACAAGTTATGAAGAAAAAAGCAAAGACCAGAAGACACTTTTGAAGTTTAGTATAAATAGTAGTTTAGGGAATTCGAAAACTTTGTCTAGAATTTCTCCAAGTTCTAGTCCCATTTACATTCTTGTAATTTACTTTAAATGTCATTTTAATTTCACCAATGCAATTTAATTTACATTGTTAATTCCAAGATTTAAAGTTTATGCATTTTTGCCTTTTGTTCTGTTCTAGAAATCACCCATTGTATTACGGATTGGTTTTAGAGTGATTTTGAAGTTTTTGGTTATAAGTGAAACAAGTCTTTTTTTCCTTCTTGTCCAAATTTACTTTCTGCCCCCAAAGGGTGTTTGGAATTGCTTGTTTCTTGGGTCAAGCTCACCTTTTGACCCATTTTGGGTGTTGAAATAGTTCTAATTAGTCGAAGTGAGTGTATTCATCAAGTGTTTCAACCATGTTCTAAGTGTTCAAATCAGTTGCCATATTTTTTTTTAAATATGTTTACTATTTTGCAACTCGTATAATGAACTTAATCCCTTTTATTTGCCTGCATTTAGGTGACTTTAGGTTAGGTTTAGGATTAGTGAATTGTTGAAATCAGTAGTTAGATATTTAGCTTTCATGTTTTTCTGTCCTAGTTAGAATTTAGTGCTTTTCTTGTAGCTTATTTGTGCCTTGAAGTGTTCATTTCTGCCCCGCCTTAACTGTTTTGCAGTCCAACAGCAAGGCTGTTTCAGCAGCTACGTGGACCTCTTAATGTGCTTATTACGTCTTATTTTCAGCTTATCTAATTCCCTTTTATGCCCATTAGTATAACTAGTTTAGGTATAGTTGCCCCTAGCTTATTTGGTGGCTTATTTCTGGCCTTGAAAGTAGCCTAAAGGGACTGTTTGGGGTCTGCTTCAGCAGATAAGGTTAGTGCAGCTAATAGCCTCCCTTTCTTAACTTTTTTGGTGTTTTACTTCAGCTTATTTAGGCCCCTTAGGTTCCATTTAGTGGAAATAATTTAGAGTTGGCTCCCTTTAGCTTAGTATTGATTAGTTACAGCTTTTTAGATTGCTTGTTTCCCATAATTTAGCTTTAGGATTCCCACAAGATAACTTTATTCCAACTGCTTTTTACCCTTTTATTTTCAGTTTCATTCCTTAATTTCTAGCTTACTATAGTTTGTACTCTAGCATACCATCTTATTTTGCAATTCAAAGCGCTAGTTATTTGCTTTTATGCTTAAGATGTGTTAAAGTAGTGTTTGGTTGTCTTTGTCCCAAAAACCCAGTTAGTGTTTTTTTCACACATTTTTTTTTGGTTGGTTTCTCTTAGCTTAATTCTCGGTTGTGGTTTTAGTTTTGTAAGAAAAGGAAAATTACAAAACAAAATAATAGGTGGAAAGGAGTGGAACTAGATTCGAACTCGGACTCGCAGAGTTCTTGTACGACCACAACACCACACACCAAAGCCAATCGATCCTCGTGTCTTTTTGGTTTATTTCGCACATTGAATCCTTTATCATTAGTTAGAGACTTGGTATTTTAAACTTTTCCTATTACTTGTTTTTTTAATTGCTTATTTCTTAAAGCACTAGTATAGATTTTATTTTTCTTCTAATCAGTAGTGTTTATAGTAATTTTTGTAAATTTTGTAGATTTTCTAAAAATGTTTAGTATTTTTAATTAATTAATTAGTTTAAAATAGTTTTTAATTCGTAGAAAGTTAATTTAAAAGTCAAAAAATACCCGGCTTTTTTCTAAAATTATTTTTAGTCGATTAGAATGTAGGAAAATTGTTTTCACACTCGTAGGGCTTAAATTGCATTATTTTTCACTTTCGGGGCTCGGTGTGTTCCCGAGTTTTCACGTTTTTGCGTTTTAGCACCCTAGACCTTAGTGTAGCTTCGTTTTATCATTTCTTAGGCTTAGTAATAGTTTATTTTTAGTTTATTAGGGTTCCCTTGCCTTAATCACCTTCCCGTTTATTAATTTGTAGGAAACGTAATTCAAACCAAACAAATCCTTTATAAAACCCCATTCAAGTTCAAATCACGAAACTCTACGACATCGTCAATTTCACACCTCGTTGGGACACGGCCCGGGGAAACTACTTTTCCGGTATCACTTTTATCACAACCGTAGGATTTGATACGTTGGCCTTTTTCCTAAAAGGTTGATTTGTCGAATTTCACGGTTATTTTGATATACGTTGATAATTGTGTTTGTTTTACACGAATCAAATTTTGGCGCCGCTGCCGGGGAGGTGTGTTGCGACAATATCGTGAAGTTTTTGCGATTAGTGACTTGAAGAACCTTCCTCATGAAGTTATTGTTTTTATAAAATACAAAAAACCAAAAATATTCTTCTCATTCCTCTTATTCGTTGATTCTATTTCTCTTACCCTCTTTTGCCGTTTAATTCTATCCTTCGTATCCTCTCGATCACTCAATTCTATTTCTTTAACCTCTACATGTTTAATTCTCATGGCGGCGATCTATTATCGTCGTTGTTTTCATTGCAAAGGGCGATGGAAGAGGACCGACTTTATTGTCTCAATCATGAATGTGTATGTAAGCGATGTGGTAGGTGGTGCAAGCAAATATTGCTATTGTTATGAATTAGCCGATAAAAACTCTCGATGATTCTCCAAGTTTTCCGACCACCCGCCACAACCCGAGATTTGTTCTATTGTTTCGAACCTAAACCGTCTAGATTTGATCCAAATCTTCGCGATTCTGGTTAAGGTTAAGAGAAAAGAGCAAGAACAGGAGACCAAAGCGGAAATGGTGGAAATTGCTAGCTCGAGAGCACACCATTTGTCCCACCTCGGAATCTTCAAAACCTTTTTGGACGATTTCATGAACATTGTTCAAAATTGCTTAAATGAATTTCGTCAAATTTCAACTTGGAAATACCGCTTTACCTAACATTTGTGATGTTGTTGAGCCTCGATTCCTACTCCGTGCCGAGATATCTTCGTTCGATCAAGAGTATTGCTACGGTTGTGGAGGCGATACGAAAGGTTTCCATTGTTACAAATGTATGTGCGAGTGGTGTGGAAGCTATCTTGTCAATGGATGTTGTTCGTTTTGTCTTTGAGAATTCATTCGCGTATGATTCTAATCCAAATTCTTTCAATTATCCTCAAAACAATTTCAACTTCCTCCACGTAATTCATATGAACCACAACCGTACTATCAATATTTCAATGATCAATCGTCGTTTCAAACTTTCTCTCCACCAAATCCTCAAGAACTTATCCCAAGTCTTCTAGATGTATTAGAGGATTTAAAAGGATTGGTTAATAAACATGCCCAAGAAGAGTCTCATCCGAAAACGTATGAAGAACTTCTTACCGAGGAACAAGCAGCTCGCAATGAAAGATTACTAGCTAATGTGCGAGCTGCTCAACAACGTATCCTATTTAACGAAGCTTGCCGTCTTGATGACGAGGATGAGGAAGATTGGGAGATGACAAAGGACAAGGTGCATATCTCAAGCTTACAAAGTACCGCACATGTCCACTCTCCGCCCTCATATTGCCTATCTACCATAGAACCTTCGGATAACCTTTTAATGGGGGACGAGCATCTTGACACTATTCCAGAAATGGAATCGTCTTGTGTTGAGAACCTTGTCCCAACCCCAAGTGAGTCTGAGGGTATCTCTGGTGATATGTGTGATGAGCCTCTCGATGATGATTCTTCTCCCACCCCAAAACTATACTGCTGAGATGACCTCGAGTCCGAAAATGACTATACGTCGTTTGATGATTCTTTATCGTATGGAGACATCGAGTATGTGGAGGAAATTCCTTCTGAGCTCGAAGTGAGAGATGTTGATCCCGATGATCTTGATATAGAAACTGATTTTGAAACGGATGATGAAGATATTCTTGTTGTGTCCGAGGAACCATTTGCTATGGCATTCACTAATCCTCTGTTTGACTTTGATTCTGAATTCACTCTAGTTTCGGATAACCCCATCTTTGACATTCAGAATGAGGATAGTGACCTTTACATGGAGAACCTCGTTATATCTCCATCTTTTCCCGAAGAAAAGAATAGTGGCAATCCCACTTCGACGTTAGACCTTCTCGAGGAGTTCTCAGATGAACTTGCTCGTTGATGATTCTCCACGGGAGATGATGATGCACTTCGACTTTGAAGCCGACCTTACCGAATTGGAAAATCTTCTTTACAATTGGTCTTCGATAATTCGTCAAGTGACACTCGTATTGAAGAGGTCGACTTTCTTTCTCCGGATGACTCGATACCTTCGGGTTTTCGAGTAACGATTATGGCTTAGGACCATCATCCACTCGTCCTACCGCTAAACCACCGATGATGGAACCTCTTCTAAGCCACGATCACGGATGTTTTCATTGCTTGATGGTGGATAAGAATTACGAACATTCCGTAAATGTTCCTCAATCTAATCTTTGCCCACCCATCCCAACCGTTGTCAACTCATTGTCACTTTGCCTTCTCCCCCTATTTCTTCTCCTTTCCTTCACTCTTACTGGAGTGAAGATACCATCTTTGACCCCGACATTTCTCATTCTTTTGAGCGGCTATATCTCATCGGAGTGGAACTTTCGGCACATTCAATGTTTATCTAAACCATTTGAATGAAAGTCCGATGGCGATTTTCTATTCCACTTGCTCCCCATGGACCAATGAATTGGGTCGAGTCAAGCTAGCGACTCGGTAATCAAAAGCATGAGTTAAACATGGGTTTTCACCCGTGTACCACCTAGTGTGGGGGAGTTGCCCCATTGTTGTATATAAGTTTTCGATCTAAAAAAAAAAAAAAAAAAATCCAAATAATGGCCGTAGTATTTCCCTTTTACTTTCTCGGTTTCGGCATAATGTAGGTACTTTGAATATTGAGGAAATATTCATTTCTAGTGTGGGAAATTCTCACGAATTTTATCATGTAAATATACCACCCAACTCCCCATTTTTGGCCAAAATTTTTTATGGTTATCATCCGCCATGTCTAATAAACAAAAGGATTGGCTAATCCGAGAGCAAACGGCTCTTGGTAAAGATATCTCAAATCCGTTGACGGCTTGCAATTTGCCCAAAATTGTATGGTGTTCATTTCACCATATCTTTAATTAGTGAAGAGTTGGCTAGCCCGCAAGTTTATGGCTTGTGGTAAAGGCGGTTGGAAAACCATAATTGGTAATCGACTCACCAAAGATATTTTATCTAAGAGTTGGCTAGTCCGAAGCAAGCGGCTTCGGTAAAGACAAATCAAAACCGTTGAAAGTCGGTGATTTGCTCAAAATCATATGGTTATCGAGTACCATAGTTCTTACTTGAGCGAAACATTTGGCTACTCGAGTAATGGCTTTTGGTAAAGAGATTCAAATCCATTATGTTTTCTCAAAAGATTGCTAGGGACTAGCAATTGCCTAGTGTGGGGGGATTTGACGAGTGCCTTTTTACTCATCGTTTTTACCCACCTAAGACCACAAAAATGAACAAAAACACCCAAATACGCTCAAAATATGTTAAAAATATCCTCGGAGTGTGTTTTATGTCTTGCAGGTACAAAAGGATTGAAATCAGAGCAAAAATGAGCCGAAATCAGAAAATGGCAAATTCAGTCCCTGAAGTTTCACAATTAGCAAAAATGGTCCCTACATTATTTGAGTTTTACAAGTTTGGCCCTTGGATTATATTTTCAGAAATACATGAGTGGTCCCTGGATTTTCGGATTTTACACCTTTGGTCCCTAAAATACACTTTGGATCAAATTGTAATCCTAAACTTAATAACTACCCAAATCATAAACCCAACCCAAGCCCAATCATTACCCGGTCCAGTCCAATACCCTCTACCCTAATACCCGGTCAAAAAGTTAACACCCCACTCTTTCTTCTTCCTTCTTTTCATACATCACACAAACCCCAAAACACAACAAATAAAAATCTCTCCAACCCAAACACTCAATCCCAACAATCCCTTTTACCCAGCCAATCCCAAATTCCCAACCCACTCACTTCCTTCCCCAAGAACAAGTCACATGTTGCCCATGACACCTTGGCAATCCAAAGGAAAAAAGCCTCTCCAAACGGCTCAGATTGACTCCAAGAGTATACCTAACTGTTCAATGGTTGGGATCAATTCAAGAAAGCACACAGTTGGTTTTTGGATTGTTTGTCTCACATAACAAGCACAGAAGCACAAGTTATGAAGAAAAAAGCAAAGACCAGAAGACACTTTTGAAGTTTAGTATAAATAGTAGTTTAGGGAATTCGAAAACTTTGTCTAGAATTTCTCCAAGTTCTAGTCCCATTTACATTCTTGTAATTTACTTTAAATGTCATTTTAATTTCAGTCAATGCAATTTAATTTCTATTGTTAATTCCAGTATTTAAAGTTTATGCATTTTTTGCCTTTTTGTTCCTGTTCTAGAAATCACCCATTGTATTCTGGATTGGTTTTAGAGTGATTTTGAAGTTTTTGGTTATAAGTGAAACAAGTCTTTTTTTTCCTTCTTGTCCAAATTTACTTTCTGCCCCCAAAGGGTGTTTGGAATTGCTTGTTTCTTGGGTCAAGCTCACCTTTTGACCCATTTTGGGTGTTGAAATAGTTCTAATTAGTCGAAGTGAGTGTATTCATCAAGTGTTTCAACCATGTTCTAAGTGTTCAAATCAGTTGCCATATTTTTTTAAATGTTTTACTATTTTGCAATCAGAATATGTGACTAATCCCTTTTATTTGCCCAGATTTAGGTGACTTTAGGTTAGGTTTAGGATTAGTGAATTGTTGAAATCGTAGTTAGATATTTAGCTTTCATGTTTTTCTGTCCTAGTTAGAATTTAGTGCTTTTCTTGTAGCTTATTTGTGCCTTGAAGTGTTCATTTACTTGTATAATTGTTTTGGGTCCAACAGCAAGGTTTGTTTCATGACTCGTGGACCTCTTAATGTGCTTATTACGTCTTATTTTCACTTATCTAATTCCTTTTATGCCCATTAGTATAACTAGTTTAGGTATAGTTGCCCTAGCTTATTTGGTGGCTTATTTACGGCCTTGAAAGTAGCCTAAAGGGACTGTTGGGGTGCCTTCTTGAGATAAGGTTAGTCGACTAATAGCCTCCCTTTCTTAACTTTTTGGTGTTTTACTTGACTTATTTAGGCCCCTTAGGTTCCATTTAGTGAAATAATTTAGAGTTGGCTCCCTTTAGCTTAGTATTGATTAATTCTGACTTTTAGATTGCTTGTTTCCCATACTTTAGCTTTAGGATTCCCACAAGATAACTTTATTCCAACTGCTTTTTACCCTTTTATTTTCAGTTTCATTCCTTAATTTCTAGCTTACTATAGTTTGTACTCTAGCATACCATCTTATTTTGCAATTCAAAACTGCTAGTTATTTGCTTTTTATGCTTAAGATGTGTTAAAGTAGTGTTTGGTTGTGCTGTCCCAAACAGCCCGTTAGTGTTTTTTTTCAGCTTCTGTTCTTTTTTTTGGTTGGTTTCTCTTAGCTTAATTCTCAGATTTGTGGTTTTAGTTTTGTAAGAAAAGGAAAATTACAAAAACAAAATAATAGGTGGAAAGGGAGTGGAACTAGATTCGAACTCTGGACCTGCAAGTTGCTGTGCACGACCACAACACCACACACCAAAGCCAACTGATCCCTGTGTCTTTTTGGTTTATTTCGTGCACATTGAATCCTTTATCATTAGTTAGAGACTTGGTATTTTTAAACTTTTCCTATTACTTGTTTTTTTTTAATTGCTTATTTCTTAAAGCACTAGTATAGATTTTATTTTTCTTCTAATCAGTAGTGTTTATAGTAATTTTGTAAATTTTGTAGATTTTCTAAAAATGTTTAGTATTTTTAATTAATTAATTAGTTTAAAATAGTTTTAATTAAGTAGAAAGTTAATTTAAAAGTCAAAAATACCCGCTTTTTTCTAAAATTATTTTTAGTCGATTAGAATGTAGGAAAATTGTTTTCACACTCGTAGGGCTTAAATTGCATTATTTTTCACTTCGGGGCTCGGTGTGTTCAGGTTTTCAAGTTTTGCGTTTTAGCACCCTAGACCTTAGTGTAGCTTCGTTTTATCATTTCTTAGGCTTAGTAATAGTTTATTTTTAGTTTATTAGGGTTCCCTTGCCTTAATCACCTTCCCGTTTATTAATTTGTAGGAAACGTAATTCAAACCAAACAAATCCTTTATAAAACCCCATTCAAGTTCAAATCACGAAACTCTACGACATCGTCAATTTCACACCTCGTTGGGACACGACCCGGGGAAACTACTTTTCCGGTATCACTTTTATCACAACCGTAGGATTTGATACGTTGGCCTTTTTCCTAAAAGGTTGATTTGTCGAATTTCACGGTTATTTTGATATACGTTGATAATTGTGTTTGTTTTACACGAATCAATTATGTATCCATTTCTGCCATCTCCAACTAGTCTTTGCTTTTATCTTAGTAAATGCACTAGGTGGTACTACATTCCTTGGAGGTGATACTGGAACTACAGGGACATCAATGCATTTCTTAGAATCTAAAGAGGGCGGTTTACCAAGCACAAACTTAGACGCATTAGTGGGCCTAGAGGTATTCCGTATCTTAGGATTCCGTAAACGAGACAAGATAGCTTTAGCAACACATTTATCATGACAATCAGAAAGCATACTTTTACGACATATAACACAAGAAGCTTCAGATTGAATATCAAAAGTACTTAAAGGTTTAGCATTTGTTACAACACTTTTTCCATTACATTTGTCGGTATAATATCTAAAGTGGGTACAACTTGAGTCTTATTCAAAGTCCTAGGGTGTTCTTCTACTTGACATTCTTTATTGATCTTTTCTTAGGTCGCAACTTCCTATTCTTCCTCGTATTGCTCCTAGGTTGTGAAGTGCGAGACGTTTGGAAAAGAGGCAACTATTCCTATTTCAATAGAGGAAGCACATTAGTATCTTGTGTTTTGTCGGTAGGCAATGCGGGATCACGTTTGCTAAGTGTTACAGTGCAATTCTCTTAATGATGCTAGGTGAACTTGTTCATACTTTCCTAACATCTCCTTAACTTAATGATAGTGTGCACCAAATCTTGATTTTGAGCGAAGATTCGAGAAAAATTCATGACTTCTTTAGTGTGTGCAAGATAATGATCAAGTTAGTTTGATGCTTCATTACAGTGCATTTGAGTAAATCAAATATGACACCATATTTACGCTTAACTTTTGCAAGTTCTTGTTCATATTTTGAGATTTGACATTTCAAAGACACGTTTTGATCATCCAGTTGCTCAATTTTAAGATCAAAAGATTTTGAGCGTAACTGAGTAATTTTGTTTTGCAAAGAAAGTTCACGATTTTGACACCATTGAAGACGACGTTTTGAATTTGAAAGCTCGTTTGACAATCGTTCATTTTCAACTTTTAAAGATTCAATCTGGTGAACATTATCAGTATTCTCAACAGAATCAACAGAATCAACAGAGATATGATCAGATGCATATGCAACAGATTGTAATAAAACAAGATTATTGATATCGGCCACGGATAACATCTTCCAAGATTCGATCAACATCTTTTCTCAACAATTTCTTTTACGTTTAGTATTTGAAATCGATGTTTCGTTTTCTCGAAAATTGTTTTCATGAGACCAAGTTCCTTGTGAAAATCCCTTTTCCCAATATAGTGCACAAGTTTTCAAATTTTGACATGGGGTAAAATTCTTTTCGAAGAATATCTCTTTGTTCTCGCGCCATTGGCGATTGAAAATGTTCAACTTTTATTTGAATGAAATTCAATCTCACGCCCAAAATTTTGAGGTCGAGATAAGAAAGTGTCAAAATATTTGATAACGCGACAACTTTCGCTTTTGTTTTAACTTCACTAAGTGAAGGTAAAGGACCATTAATTTACGCACCATTGTGTTGGGATGAACTTGAGCTGGGGTGATAACCAAGGTTTGTTTGAAGTATCTTGTTGTGTGACAAAAGTTACTGACTTTTGAATAGTTAAATGGTTTGTTATAAACGACATTTTCATTTTGACCGACTCGCCGTCATCGCATCTAATTCCTCCATGCGATTATATTCAACAATAGTCATAATTGAATCATCAATTCTATGTTCTCGCCTCTGAAACTTCTTGATTTGGTTTGAATGCTTTGTTTGAAAACTTAGGTTTGTAATCGGCAAGAATTGGTCCATATCCATTTAGATTTGGTTTAAAAGTAAACTTTTGAATAGTTGTGATTGACTCACCATGTTTATAAACAACATTTCAAAACTCTTTGATTTTGTGTTGTAAGTCGACAATTTCTTCAAGATAGTTATCTATTCGTTTCGTGGAATGCTTTTTGTATTGAACTGCTTTTTGACAAGTTAACAACTCGGCCTTGGCTTTTTGAGTTTCCAAAGTAAGGCGTTAATTTGTTGTTTATGTTCATGTTTGCTTGTTCTATTTGAGACAACAAAGCAATCTTGGATGCGGCTAGATCACGTATCTGTCGTTCTAATTATTTTTCGTTTTGATGAGATTTAGCAAAAGAGACTTCAAAACCTTGTTCACGTTTTCTTGAGTTTTAAAATGTTGATTTGTCTAATTAAGCATTCATTATCCCTAATTAATGCTGCATTTTATCTTTTAATTGCTTGCAATTTCCAAACGAGATTCTTGGTATTTAATTAAGGTCAGGAGCTCAATTTCTCTATTAGACAAAAGCTCATCTTGTTCAACGTGAGTCTCAACATGATCATTATTTAGATCCTCAAATATAATCACGGAGTCAACTTGATTATCAATATTAACCATAAGGTTATCTTGATCGTCAAATATAACTACGGGATCTATTTGATAATCATCAAAATGAGATGTGGTTGCTCATGTTGAACACTCCGATCCTTGTCGGATGGAGAAATCGGGGAGATATCGGTCGATGATGAGTATATTTTGTTCCGTACGAGACAAGCCATCGATGTCATATCTTGGGCTGTATCACTCATGTGTAGAGCTTGCATTTGTGCCATCAACATCACCTTTGCATTAGCTGCAGGTCCTCCATATCATCATCGAATCGCACCGCCATAAAGCTCTGTTCTTTGTTGGTAAGAGTGCTACCTACCATCCTCGAGAGCCAAGAGCAACGCCTCTTTGTGATAAGCACGCCTCTTGTCCTCGGCTTAGGGCATGCATTAGCGAGATGGCCCTTCTCATTACAGCTTATAACAACGAAGACCATTAACCCCATTTTGAGCATTCCCTGCTCAACCACTTGAGCCCTTTGTTGTCATGGAGCACTCATGTTATTCCTTCCATAGCAATAAACCTTGACCACCTCCCATCGGCGACCATAACCACGAGTCTAAACTTCAACGCGTCCATTGTTCACAACAGCCACGATTCCTTGTGTTTGATGAGGAACGAATGCGATTGTTGGATTTGTTTGTATATCGATCAAGGCTTTAGCAATCATGACATATCCTTGTTGCAACCATCGAAAGCATCGGAGTCCTCATCGCCTTCACCGTAGTGCATGAGCATTGTTGTTGTTGTATGGAACCAATTGAGTTTGTTGAGGTTGTTGTCGTGACGGATCATATGGTGTGATGGTTGTAGTTGGTTGAGGAGTCGTTTGAGGAGAAAACTAGTTTGAGCCTACAAATCAAGTTGTTGATTGTCCGAAGCGATTTGTGAAGCGGAAGTCCACGGATAGCCCTTTCTTTATCAACTTCTTTTTGGTGAGGCTTCGATAGTCGTACAACAATTGTATGTAGCATGATGAATATTCTTAGCTTGACGGAGAAAAATGACATACTTCTCCCATTCGGACCAAGACTACTTAGGAACTTAGTGTTGACAAGAATTGTGACATGATGATGTTGTGTTTGTCCAAATCATTAATGATGTCTCGAAAAGCGATGATGATATGACTCTAATGTCTCTCCGGTTCAATCATGAAGTGTTCATAAGCCAAGTAGATTTTAGATTCCATGTCTTCCTGATTGAGTGTTGTGCCTTCCATAAGAAGATGAATATGTTCCCATATTGCTTTAGTAGTCTTTTGAGCATCAACACTTCAAGGATTGGATTGGGTAATCCTAAAAGGATGTATTGCATTGCTAGTTCATCGGCTTCAAAATGTAGAAGTTCATCGCCAGTGAGGTGCGAGATAGTTGCAATGTTGGTGACAAAGATCTCTTGGTGGATTGGCATCTCGATCGGGTGTGACAACGAGAGCATCGAAATGGACCTTCCATAATGACCTTCTTTAAGAACTTTCCATGTGGATTCTTTAGATCACAAAATCTAAAGAACCTTATCACCCATTGATCATAATTTCCGGAGTGAGCATTGAGGTCTATCAGTGAGCCACTTCATGAATTGATTGTTGGCTACTTAAGGCTTCACACATCTTGCCAAACCATGTCGGTTCCTTCATATTACCCCGGATGGATGTTGATTGTAGAAGTTTGTGTAAGGTTATACTTGAAGACTAGGTGGTGGTTGAATCATTTGTGGTGGAATTGCTCTAGTTGTGGAGTATGTTGTTGATTAAATTGTTGTTGATAAATTTGTTGTTGTTGATTAAATTGTTAATGTTGTGGACTTAGTTGTTGTTGTTGTTGTTGATTATAAGTGTAAGGAAAATAGCTAGAGTATGGTGGTTGTGACATTTTTAAAAAAAAATATTAAATAATTGAAAAAAAGTCGGATTTTAAATATTAAAATAAGTAACTTTGTTAAGAAACGTTTTACTTTAAAAATAAAAAATTTAAAAAAAAGTTCACTACATTTTGTTAAGTTAATTTATTTAAACTTTTTAAGAAATTTGGGGTAAAAATAATGGGTGCTAACATTTTAATTATTTTGTTGTTTTAAAAAAGGGTTTATTTAAAATTTTAAAGGAAAAAATTTTTGTTAAAAATTTAAAAATAAATTTAAAAATAAAAAAATTTTTATTTTTTTAAAAAATTAAAAAAAATTTTATTTTTAATAAAAATTTTAAAGGTTTTGGAAAATTAAAAATATTTTAAATAATTAAATTTAAATTAATTAAATTTTTTTAATTTTATTTTTAAATTTTTTTATAAATTTTTAAAAATATATTTTTAAATTTTTAAACAATTATATTTTTATAAATATATTAATAATATATATAATAATTAATTAATTTTTATTAATTTTATATAAATATTTTAAAAATTATATAATTATTTTTTATAAATAAATATTATTTATAATTTTTAATTAAAAAGGTTTTATTAATTATAAAATTTTTAAAACATAAAATAAAATAAAAAACAAAATTTTAAAATTTTGAAATTTAAATTTATTTTTTAAAATAATTTTAAATTTTTTTTTTTTATTTTAAAAATTTAACTTTTAAAATATTAAATTAAATAAAAAATAAATAATTTAAATTTTTTAATTTAAAAATTTAAGGATTAATGATGAAAATTTTATTTTAAATAACTCCAATAAAAAAAACCTTATTTTTTTTAAGAACTCAATAAATTGATTAAATTTTGAATAGGGTTTTTTAACATTAAGTGTTTTTTTAAGTTGGTTTTAAAAATTTAGTTATAAATTAAAAAAAAAAATTTTAAATTGGTTTTTTGGGAAAGTAAATTTTCAAATGGCCTTTTAGGTCTTGTTTTTTGCTTTTTAAAAAACCCTTTATTTTTATTTTAATAACAAATGAAAGGGAAAAAAAAAAGGATAAGGGCATATATTTTTTTAAGTATTTCCGCCAAATAAAATTTTGAAAAAAAAAAAAATGGGTTTTTTATTTTTTAAAAATTTGTTTTAAATGGCAAATGAAAATTTATTAAAATTTTTTGTAGGATTTTACGATAAATTTAAAAAATTTATGATAGTTTTTTAATTTTTTCGGGCAAATAAACCAGAAAATTTTTTTTTAAAAATTTAATGATTTATTTTATTAAATTTTTTAATATTTAAATGGTTTAATAAAAATTTTATAAAAGAAAACCATAATTTTTTGTTGTTGGGAAAAATTTATAAAATAAGTCGTTTTAAAAAGAAATTTAAATTATAGGGCCCAAAAATTATTTGGTTTGAATGAATTTTTAAAAAAAACCATTTTATTTTTTAAATATTAAAAAAACGGATTTCAAAAAAAAATAAAATTCTTTTGCGATTATAATAAACTTTAAATTTACAATTTTTTTAATATTTTTAAAAACTTTTTGTTTTTTTTCGTTCTAAAATTTTGGGGGAAAATAAAAATGAGGCCATTTGAAAAATGCATTTGGGTGTTTAACTAAATAATTTAAAAAAAAAGAATTCTTTATATTGGGAAAATTTGGGGATATTTAGGAAATAATATTGAAAATTTAGGGTGGTTCAACTTT